>JAEIHY010017754.1:0-12759 GCA_018904565.1 Drosophila tsacasi | reverse complement strand
GATCGGAGTGAATTCTTTATGGTGGTGGCGCGCCTTATATAAGGCCCGAGCTAGGTTTAGTGTGACCACCGCTTGTTAAGGATTTGCCATATTAGAGTGACCATCCCCTTTTCGGACCGTGTATTATGCAACAAATTATAAAGCGAAATGTATGTTTAAATTACTTGACATCAAATCAGACACAAAATGTGTTATTGTTATTTTTGTTGATACTGGCGAAAATTAGGGTTTTAACTAAATTCAGATTGAAGATTATTTTTGGGACATTAAAAAAAACAGTTTAAAAATGAAAATCCAACAGTTTCCCAATTTAGCGCTACCACCGTAATGAAAGTAGGTTATTTGGGAAATGCCTGGTACTAACATAAGATACATTTTCTGGAAGCAGCAAAACTCAATAAAAATCCNAACGAAAAGAGAAAGAAGAACCTCCTGACTTTTCGTTTTCGCGTGTACTAACATAAGATATGTTGGGAGGGAAAAAGGTAAAAGCGTTGCCAGATCACGAAAAAGAAAAGCTGTGATTTCGAAGCGAAAAAAAAATCTTGAAAAATTGTAATATGGAGGGAAATTAAAAATATAAAAACATCCTTCGCATGAAGCGCTTTTCTTGTCCTCAGGAAAAGGTTAATTTAATAAAAGCCGTAATGATAGGGGTTATTATAAGGGATTTAATTCACAAAAGACATTTTAAATAATTAAAAAATCAACATTCGGCGACTACGTTGGTGCCTCTAGTTATTTGCCTTGAGATTTAAAGTGGCGAGGGCCGGATTTACCAAGGGGCCAGTGGCCTCGGACCTCCACCACTTGGCGGGCCGCCACCAGCAGTAATAAAAATTTCTGTCGAAAAACGGAAGTTTCGAAGTTACAAGGACTGTAGGGGTCCCCACTCTGGCGTGGTTCGCAAGAATTTTTGACTGAAATCAGCAATGACGAAGAGCAAAAAGATATCGTCGTTTCGAAACTGCAATTTACACATATATCTGGCACGATATCCTTGAAAGTCCCACGGTCGTACTCAGCACTGGCGTAAAATCGCTGAAATCTTTGAAATCTTTCATTGAATCAAAAAAAAACTTTCTAATTCTACAAGAGTGAAGGGAAAAAATTGTCAAAAAATTAGCAATACAAAGCAAATTCGAGAATCAAGAAACCAAATGTTCGACTGCAGCCACTTGACTATGGAAAAACTCTTCCTGTGCAGCCATTACCAAGAGATAAATTTCGTACTGAAGCCTTTCTCTCGGTTGTAGATTCCATACTTGCGTTATTGTCACATACCATAGCAGCATATAAAGTCGTTTGTGAAAGATTTGGTTTTTTGAGTGAGCTTCCGACTATAACGCCTAAAGAGCAGCGAAAAATCTCATCGAAACTATCAACTAACTAATCAACTCTAGCTCTCGAATTGCTTTAACTTGCCAAGTTTTCAGAGTTGTATAAACAGTTTGAAGAAGAATCAACTGAGGAATTTCTCTACTGCATAATCATTATACCCTTTCAGGGTATTATAATTTTAGTCAGACGTTTGCAATGCAGCGGAGACATTTCCGAACCTATAAAGTATATATATTCTTGACCGCCTGTCCGCCGGTTTATTTGATCAAAATCGGACTACTATATCTATATAGCAGCCATAGGAACGATCGGAAAATTTTGTCAACATTTTATCATATAATTATAGACATGGCCATTTTGTATTATTCTAGAACTTCGGTATAATTTCGATCAAAATCGAAATACTATATCAAAGAGCTGCAATAAGAACGATCGTTAAATGAAGAGGAAATTGCAAAACTGTGAATGTAAAACTGTAACTGTAAGCCTGTAATTGTAATATGAATAGGAAAATATTAAAAGCAAATTTGTATGATATGTATACATGATTTATATAAAATCCTGTTAGTTTTTCTTTTCATTTGATCAAATTGGATTAAATCATAATGATCCAATTGTAAGCTGTAAGGGTATTCAACCTTCGGCGTGCCGAAGTTAACTTAATTTCTTATTTGTAATTCAAATGCTTTCCATGCCGTGAAAGTTTCGCAAAAAAATGCGTTTTTTGACCCACTTTGCCAAGAATTTAATAAAAACACAGTAAATAGTTTTGTGATTTTTTTTGCTCAATTCATTTCTAAATTTCTTTTGTAACTTTGCAATACAATAAAAATCCGTTTACAAAGGGGAATGCCAATGCGTTTGGTGTGGCTAGCTGCTAAGCGTGATTATAATGTGGGGATTATAGGCCGTGACTAGTGTGGATGTGTAGCCGTGCTTTCAATGAGATTCCTGATCCTCCATCCTGTCTAGTTTTATTATCAAAGCGTTGATTATGCAGGCGCCGGCCTCTTTGGTGAACCAGCAGAGATCGTTAAGAAGATGTACGGACGACTCGTTAAGGGCGGCCGATGAAGTGGCGCCCGCACCTTCGACCCCCTGACCGGCAATACTATTGTCATGATCCCCGGATCCTAGACTGCGCCGCTTGGCTTCGGCCGCTGCTTTGCCCGTAGTTACGCCTGAGATGGACTGGCGCCGAACGTAGACCTCGAAGGAGGTGGAGATGCGATGCAGGCCCTGCTCGGAGGCGAAATGATGTTGCGGCAGTACGGGCTCAATGACGGTGGCATTAGGTGAGTAGTAGAGCTCCAGACGGGTGCCCGGCTCGTCTTTCAGCGCAGCAGCAGCTGGTTCGTCATCGGGGTCCGTTTCCAGCGGAAGCGGCTGGCCTCGGTCCAATATAGCCCGTATCTTGTCCACCCGTGTCATGTAATAGAACGGCAGCCAGTCACCATTCAGATCAAAGTGCACCTGCGGAACTGCCGACGAGGAAACTCCGCTACCCGCCGATGCAGTCGTTGCCGAGGTGGTCAGAACATTGACGGTCTGCTGATTGAGCTTGAAGTAAACCCAGCCCTCCAGTTTGTCCCCATTGCCGCCGTTGCTGGGCCCGCTGCACTTCAGGCAGAAACACACCGGCTCCAGTCGGCTGTCGAAGAAGGCCTGCGGCAGAACCAGTGAGGCACAGAAGCGTCTCACCTGCCGCAGGTACTCGCAGTCGTTCTGTTCCGTTGAGCGTAGCGAGTCGGTTCCCCCACCCGGGCGTACCTGGCCAGCCGAGTTCGTTTCCGATTCCAGCGAGTTGAGCGATGGCAAGTCGAGATTTAGTAGCGACGCCTGGTCGGGCATGAGATGGTGGCGCGTGTACTCGTTCTGTTGTAGTTGCTGCAGCAAGAGCAGGTGGTTCATATAGTCGATTTCGTCGTCCTCCAGGACATTGTCGTTGGTGGCTGGCTCCCCAGACGCTTCGCGTTCGTTGCTGGCGCTCAGGTCCAACGCTGCCGCCGTATTGTTTTCGCTGTGATCGTTCGTTGTGCTTACCATGACGGCGGATGCTCCTGTTGCTTCATCCACTGAGTTTGCCGAAGTAATTGCGGGATTGGGCAGCTCATCGTACTCCTTGTTCGTGTCGTACACAGCGGAATTGCTAAGATGTTGGACATTGACATTCGAGCTACTACCCGCTGCGGTTGCCGAAGTGTTTAATGAGTTCTGGAATCTCTGTGTGCTTTGGCTGCGTTGTATATTCAAATTGGTGTTGTGCTGCAGCTGGAGGGACTCGCGAAGGCAACTGAGATCATATACAAAGATTGTAATTAGAGTATTAACGAAGATAATGTAATAATAACAAGATAATAAAATATTTATATTAACAAGGTGCAAAACGACCACACATTTAATTTTCCAAATGCAATCACTTGGATGGCTTTAAGGCCCTTTGACTTTTAAGCAAAATTTTAAAATAGCCACAAGCCAGTTTTAAAACTATCGCAAACATATGAAGTACAAAAAATGGAGGGGTGTTACTTATGTACACTCCCGATCAATGAAATAGACTCAGCTAAATTTTTGTGTTATTCTTTGAATACCGTTTTTATACAGTTAGCGATTACAGTTATATTTGTTGTGTTGTTTACAGTGATATATTAGGTAAGGTTAAAGTGGTGAGACCTTCTCTCGGGGCCTCCAATTAGAGCTTCGCTCCGTTTTGTAGGCAAAGTTAGGCAAAGTTTGAGATACAACTTGCGCTACAGAAATACTTCAGTTATTGTGCATTTAAATTTTGCTTTGCGCTATGCGAAAATAAGAGCTTTTTCAGCGGTCATTGGAATAGACTCATAGGCTAGCATTTAAGTTTCTGATGGGATGCGCAGAGTAAATGTGATAATTTCATTGCACAATTAATTGTTGTATTTACGAAGATAAAATGGATCGTGGAAAAATATTAACTGCCGAGGAAAAGGGCAAAATTTTGGCATAATATGAAAACTTCGAATAGACAAGCAGTCACGCCTTGCTAAAAGCGAAGAATTCTGCGGAAAGCCTTAAATTCAACGAGCTTTGCGGTGAACATTCGTTCAAAATTGGGAGTTAAAGCTATATTTTTGTTTTTTCATTGCGAACATTATGAAGACTTACCAGGTTGAAGAGGATCCTCCCAAGTCGTTGCGCTGCTGCTCTAGAGTTCGATTCTTAATGGAAATATTCAGCAGCAAGTTCTCGGAAACGCTTTCCATAACCGAACGAGTCCTAAGGTCATTGAGTTCATTAAAGACTGTAAAGACTTGCATACATTCAATGACGCCACTTACATGGGATTCGATTGTGCACCGGATGTGGATGGACCGTCCCTGGCTGAAATCTCGCACATTTGATCCGTGTCCTTCTCCTTCTCGTGCATTTCGAGATGAGCTTTTTCGCACTGCTGCGGCATTCCGTTGTCCAGCTCCAAGGCCTCAGGCGCTTCCAGGATGGGCGTGCCATTGGCATTGCCAGTGCGACCGGCATCACTGCCTGTTATCAGGGTTATTTTCTCGCACTTGCCATACACATCGAACACGGGATAGACGTGGTTGGGCAGACCGCTAGCCATATCCTCCAGATTGGTTGATCCCACCATGACGACTATAAGGATGGGCGTTTAATCCCAACTTATACTCGCAAAGGCTGCACTTACCTAACATTCCGGCATGGGTGAGGGTCAGAGTGATGACAGTTCCAATCTGGATTTGGTCCAGAGCCTCGCCGTACTTGGAGGCCATCACCTGGCCGTTGACGTTCACATAGTCGTGGGTGGCTAGCCAGCAGCCCCGCTTGAAGTCCAGCAGGGAAACGGGCACGGACTGCGGGGTGGCGGACAGGACGCCCAGCCCTAGGGTGCCCTTCCACCTGTTGTTCAGGCCGTCAACCTTGATGCTGATGCTCTCGCCCTTGCACAAGGGCTTATTCAGGCAAACGATGGACTGGTTATACGACTTGATCCTGGCGACACTCCGGCGATCGTCGCTCAGTCGTGCATTCTTCTGTGCGACGTCCACAAACTCATAGTTTTGCGCTTCGGAATCGATGGACTCCAGCATTGAGCTGTCCTGCTTGTTCAGCGGATCCATGCCAAAGTCCATGGAGTCCTGCAGCCGTAGACTGCAGGGCCGCAGAGGGGATGCTGGACCCTGGGCGGATATTACCTGAATACCCATGGTCGAGCCTCGCAGCTCCGCCACCACATATACATCGCTGGGTACGTTGTGGAACTGAATATTGACGCTCTCCGAATTCAGCAGCATGTTGAGTGAGTTCTCCACGCGTTCCAGCGTGATGCGATCGTCAACCCTCAGCCACTCCAGCGAGGCCAACGAGCGCTGCAGGCAGTTCGAGTTGAAGCGTACCTCGTTCCCGCTCACATACCAGACGTTGGCCGGAATCCGTCGCAGGCTGGTGGGCAGCTTCTTGCGCACGCTCTCGTCGCTCAGGTTAAGATCCGTTACGCCGATGCTGAGGCAGCCTGTGTGGGGATTAAATCAATTGCAAAATGTATTTTATTAAAATGTTAGCTCGAAAAGTAGTAGTATTTATTACTCTTACAAGCTGCCACTTACCCGCAAACATGGGATTAATGGATGTCAGCTTAATCTCGAAGGGAGAACCCACACTGAGCGGGTGTTCGGAGAAGACCAAACAGTGGGAGAGCGGGGCCGCCGCTCCCGTAAACCGAGACGCTTCCGTCCAGTCCTTGGCGAGGCTGACGTTTCCCGACACGCACGTCCAGCGATGCTTTGTCTCCATGGCCGGATGCTGGATGACCGAGGTGGCCTGACAGCTCTGCGAGTTCTCGCTGGTCGCATACGGCGCCCGGATGTCCAACTGGGTCTGCGTGAGACTCACTTGGGCGCACTGCCCGTACAGATCGATTATGGCCCAGATATTGGGTGCGTGGCATTCACACGCCGGTCCCTGGTCCAGTCCATCCACGAAGAAGTGGATAAAGTCGCCGTTTCGCATCACGCCCACCCTGGTGCTGGGGCCCAATGTGTCTAGGTCCAGAAGGATGTTGGTGCGGATGGTCTTGCGGTTGTGAAAGATCATCGGGCCGCATAGAATGATGGTGTCACTGGCCTCCAGATCGGTGGCGTTCGGCGCTAGCTGGATGTCCTCCGGCCGGGTGCCCGTCACACCAATTTCTATGTTGCCCGACCAGTGGCGGACCATCGTTTCCAGCTCCACTTCGAAGAGTTCGCGCTGCCTCAGCGGCCGATTGCTGAACACGATGGCATCGTTGAACTCTGCCAGGGAATTGGGACGCGAGGCTGTCAGTCCGCTGTTTGAGATGCCGGCATTGGCGCCGTGGATGCTGTGGAAGCGCAAGGGGACCTCGCTGTACAAGGTGGTGTTCGAGATGGTGGAGTTGCCGGTGTCTGGACTTCCGCACTCCGAAGTGTCAACGATGCTGGCCTGCGCCGCCTGCCCGTACAAATCGATGACTCCGTAGACGCGCTCCGGCACATTGCTGGCAGCCGGACCCTGGTCCACGCCATTCACCCAGAAGTGCACAGTGCCGTCGTCCTTGCGCACCACGCCCACACGGTCGCCCACCTGCAGGCGATCCAGATTCTGGCCGTACTGCTCGATTACGGTGACGCCGTTCTGCATGACCCCGTTGCCGGTCATCATCCAGGTGCCGGAACTGTTGAGGAATATCCCTCTGTCTTAACTTAGCGTTGGGAGAGTCGGAAAAGAATACTCACCGGACATTGGTCATGGTGAACGGAAAGTCCAGCTCGTCGGCGCTGTGTGTAGTCACGCCCATTTCCACGGAGCCCGCCCACTTGGTGACCACGCGTTCGAGTCGCACCTGAAAGAGCTCGTTGGGACGAAGGGGGCGCCGAGTGAGCACCACGCCATTGTTGAAATCGTCGGCAGCGCTGGAGGGAATACATTTAAAATAGGCCTTAAACTACCATCCACATCCTGACAACACTTACTTGGGTCGCAGAGCCGTGCGTCCGCTCTGGGTGACGGTGGCGTGAGTTCCGCAGATGTGATGGAAGGTCAGACGATCGTCGTTCCTGGCTATGGCCCTGGTGCTGGAAATAGTCTCGCTCAGGCCGCCAGCTGCCCCAGTCACATTCATCTCGCTTTCCGGACTCAAAAGACTCAGGGTCGGCGTGCCCGACAGTTGCTGCTGCTGCTGCGAGTGCTGGACTCCGGAGCCACTCGAGCAGGCACCACTCGCCATGCCCGCCACAATGTTGTTGCGCCTGGTCACGAGATTCTGCTGCTCCCGCTCGTCACGGTCAACGATCGTCACTTTGATCGTCATGCCGTACAGATCGATGACGCCCCACAAGGTGGAGGCCACCCGGGTGGCGGCTACACCCTGATCCTGGCCGTTGATGTAGTTGTGCAGGTTGCCATTGGACTTGCGCATCATCCCAACGCGATCTCCTTCGCGTAGTTCGTCCAGGTTGAACTCGCCGTATTGGCGTCGGGTTCCCTTGCCGTTGGTCAGGATTCCACAGCCAGACATCATTATTGTTCCAGAACGCATATTCGTCATGGTGGCCGGAAAGTGCAGCACCGTCGGATTGTGCGTCGTGACGCCCACCTCAATGGATCCCGACCATTTGTCCACCAGCTTGTCGATCCGTATCTCGAACAGTTCATTGTCTCGCAGCGGTCGATGGGTCATTACCACGCCGTTGTTGAACTCGTCCAGCGGCCGGCGACGTTCTGCGGATCGAAAGTTCGGAGAGAGCTTGACCAGAGATCCACAGCGGGTGTGAAAGCATAGGCGATCCTCAGAGCCGACGCCGGTGCCGGTGCCGTGCATCCATCCGTCGGAGTCTACTACAATGTTCACATTCATGGCTACGTCCAAGTTCTGAACAACCTGTTGCAGCGGCTGCTGCAGGGGCGAGTCCAGCAGCTGTTCAAAGCAAATAAATAGGTCTTAGAAGTCGGAGATTTCGCCGGATGGTTAGACAGTTACCTCTCCAGAGCCGCCGCTATCCCGGGGACACAGCGAAACCTGCACACAACGCCCATACAAATCGACGAGCGCCCAAAGGGGTTTGGGCATGTTCTTGGCCGCCACACCTTGCGATTCGCCATTCACATAGAACACCAAATCGTTGCCGGAGGTACGCATGACGCCAACACGATCGTTCTCGTTCAGCGTTTCCAGATCGGTGCCGTAGAACTCGAATAGGCGGCGCCCGTCCTTGCGAACATCAATGCCGGACATGACCCAAGTGCCGTTGCGCATGGCGGTGGCACAGGCAACCAGCTCCAGATCATCCGGCGACTCGGCGGTTACTCCGATCTCGATGCTGCCGCCCCAGGAGGTGTTCTAAAGGATGCGCATTAAGAGGGAATCTCCCGGAAGTCACCTGCTACTCACCTTCTTCTCAATGACCACCTCGAAGAGCACATCGTCCTCGAGCGGCTCTGCGCTGAATACCAAAGCGTGACTGAAGTCCCGCATAGAACGCTGCGCTGACCGGTTGCCATTGTAGAGCCGGATGGAGCGGCCGCAGCGCGTGTGGAAGGACTGCATCTGCGCCTCCCTGCCGGCCATGATCGCTCTTTCAGAACCGCTTTATTCGCTCCTAGTTGCAAGAGCGGCTCTTCTTCCCGAACAAATCAATTTCGAACTGGACAGTGCACACGTGAGGAATGCGGCTTGCGGGCTGCTGGCACTGCACTGACTCAATCCGTGGGGCTGTGATACAACCTTGGCGGCGTGGCAAAGAAAGTTCGCAGTCTACATTGCATTATGCATACACATTTGAAATTGCAACAGTAATATAAACAAATAGAGAAAATGGTTATGTATGACCGTTTACCGGTGTTTTGGAAATACTACGGCAGCGAATATAAATACTGTCAGGTGGATGCAGTATTTTTGAAAATGTTGACAAAACCTTTCTCATTTTTATACCCTTGCAATTTTTATAATTTTAGTCAGATGTTTGCAACGCAGTGAAGGACACAATTCCGACGCTGGTTAGTATATATATTCTTGATCAGCATCAACAGCATCAGCATCATATAATTAAATTAATGGCTATTTTGTATTATTCTAGAATTTCGGTTTTAATTTTATCATAATTGGACTACTATATCATAAGCACCATTGGAACGATCGGAAAAATGTTAGGAAATATTAAGAAATTAGCTTCCTTTCCTGTTTATGTTTTATTATTAATATTATTGTATGTGTTTTAGTAATGTATTTTGCCTTGAAAAGGCATCAAACGAGAACTTAATCATTTCAATCGACACTCCGACGTTTTTGTTTCTTTGGACCTCAAACTGATGGTTTGTTATACCAGTTTTTGGGTTTTCTCTGAAGTTCAATAGGAAAACAGCTTAAAATACATCAAAGCTATGTGCTAAATGTTGATTAAATAATAAAATGTTGATTAAATAAATAATTGAATGTTGCGATCGTCACTTTTATCTTACCTTGTCAAGAATGTTTGTGTTTGATCGTTAAAAAACATAAATTCAAAAATGTGTATGTTATTATTTATTTAGATTAGATTAAGTTTAGCAATGTTTAAATTATTCAGTTTAAGTTATATTAATTTCATATAAAATATTCTTTATTCATCCGATATATACATGTATATACCTTAAATACTGAAACCCCTGGATGGCAGTATTATCAGCACGAAACGGTCATACCGACAGGTCAAACTCGAGCTACATACGTCAAAACAACACATTTCAGTCTGAAATTAAAAAACATTAATAAGTGGAATACTTATGACCAGGAGCCATGTCCGCTACACAACGTCAGAAGCAGTTCGACCTGAACCGCAGGCAGGCCAGTGGCCAAGCACACAATTCGGATAGCGGCAGTTGCAGCCCTACTTCTAATAACAACAATAAAAACAGTGGCGGTTTGAAAAATGTGGCTTGCCCGCGGCAGCGCAAACCTCAAACATCTATGGAGCGTTTTCAGGTGCAGCAGCCGAACGTGAGCCGCCGTGCAGCGGGTTCCAACTGGATGGCCGCGGCCTCTCCCGCTTCTGGAGCCGCTCCGGGTAGCGAAAACCAGTCCACAGAGATGAGGAGCACTCGTAAAAAAATGCAGGGGCAGCGCAACCGCTATTTGGCCATGGACTGTGAAATGGTCGGTGTGGGCTACAATGGGAATGACGACATGCTGGCCCGAGTGTCGATTGTGAACAGAGTGGGCGAGGTGGTGCTGGATAAGTATGTGAAGCCGCGCAAAGAAGTCACCGACTACCGTACCAGCGTGTCCGGAATTCGCCCAAAAGATATTGCCAATGGCGAGGACTTCAGTGTCGTGCAGGATCAGGTGGTAGGCCTCCTGCACGGCCGGTTTCTGGTCGGGCATGCCCTGCGGAACGATCTTGCCGTGCTGAACATTCGACACCCTTTTGAACAAATTCGAGATACATCGCGCTATAAGCCGCTCTGTAAGCTTGTCTCCAACGGCCATACTCCCAGCCTAAAGCGCTTAACAATGGCTGTATTGGGACAAGAGATTCAGACTGGCGAGCACAACTCAGTGGAGGATGCACGCGCCGCCATGGATATATACAATCGAATCGCCCCCGACTGGGAAAAGTATCTGGAAAAGAAGAAGAATCAGCAGCAGCACTTCTAGCTCCCCAGTGCACCTGTGGGAGACTCTGTAGCCTTAAGTTTAATGATGTATACATGTTTCATTTATTGGAAACTGTTGCTTAAATGTATAAAACGTTACAATTAAAGCGAATTGACTTTGTCTGTATTGGCCGTACTTCTGTTTACAATTCCACCTATGTATATCTGAGCTCTGTAAATCCACTGCTTTATGGGTATGGTCATCTGTTAGTTATTGAAGTCTTATTTTTATTTACCTAGATTAATAACTCAGTTTTGTACACTTTACAATATGTGTGAGTGCCTTGAAACCACTCTCTGGTGGTAAATTACTGGCTCTAATTAGCTTCCACTTTCTTGACTGGTGGTTGACTCGTGCTGGACCCGTGAATGGCCTCGTGACGTTGCATCAAGTCCTGCCAGGGATCTTCTAGCATAGAGGGGTGGAAGTACTGCGCGAAGGCATTACCGCTCTGGTTATTTTCTCTGCTGTTGTAGTGTTGGTTTCTCTGTCCCTGCTCTCGGTTATGTTGGCCCCTGCGATTGAAGCTTCCTCCGCGTCCAAAACCACGTCCCTGACCGTAAGGCCGGTGCCTCTGTGTCTCTTGTGGCGATTTGTTCTGGTAAAAGTGCGGTGTATTTTGCATAGACTTCTGGCTACCCTGCTTGTCCTCGTAGAAGCCAAAGCTACTCTGCTGCTGCGTCTGTTGCCCACCAAACTGCTGTGATCTGTAGTCCGCGGATTGGGACGGATACTGGCCAGCCCGCGGGTTGAAGGGCGGAAAATTGTTGAAGTTCTTGCGAGGGGTTCCCATTTCGACGGGTATTAAACTAGAACTTTCAAAACAAATTGCAAAGTAGGTTGTTGTTAATATATATACAAATATCAATATATCGATATATTCTTATTAAACTGATATATGTATATCGGGATTTTTTCTACCCCAAATATTGGAACTGCGATATTTTTTTATTATGACATCACAAAATCCCATCGGCCGGCTCAAAAATGTGACACAAAGGGTGTTTCTGAAAAGTCTAAATATTATTTTTGTATTTAATAAAAAATATACGATATATTTTAAAATATCCGACAAGTCTACCGAAGCGCCTCATAAGCCTGTGTTGCAAGATATCGTGTGTGGCTGATATATATTTTTTTTAACAACAAGGTCACACTTGGTAACCGACTGGTTGGTAACCGACTGTTGGTATCTCTGGTGGGAAAACGGTGTTTTAAATATCTGCAATAACCGAATTTCGCGTCCCTATTCATAAGATAACGAAGAAAACACTATTGCGGCTTCAATGTAAATTTATCAACATTTTCGGGGTTTCCTTATACGACTGAATATACATATTACTGAAAACATCGGCGATGTATCGGCAATATATTCAGCCGTTGAGAACGACCGAAAAAACTTACCCGCTAAACAAAAATGATTAAATTTAGTTTTATCTCAAACTTCTTTAATTATTTGTTTTTTCTTAACATCGCCATTTATTGGGTTACAACTTTTTATTAAGTCACATAACTAGCAAATAAGTCCCAATAAGAGCATACTCACGTATTCTGTACCCCGACTGGATTTCGAGCCTACACCCAGCGTCACAAAAAAGCAGCACCTAGAAAATGTATGAACTTTTGCCATCAATATGCGGGGAATTCCCTAAATGGTGCTTTATGGTCGTATTTTATTTTGTGTTGGGTTCCCCTGAATATTTTTATACCCTTGCAAAGTATTATAATTTTAGTCAGAAGCTTGCAACGCAGTGAAGGAGACATTTCCGACCCTATAA
>JAEIHY010017750.1:0-17436 GCA_018904565.1 Drosophila tsacasi | reverse complement strand
CTCTCTCCCTCTCTTATTATAAATATAAAATGATTGCACGGCAGGAGCGGCAGAAAACTTTTATATATGATATAATACATGATGAAATAACTAAAGGTATATCTCTAGTTTAAAGTAGAACTGACTTCAATATTTATCTTATAGAAGAGATATTCCCCCATTAAAACACTTTTCTCGTAAGGCTCATTTATTTATTAATCCCTTTTGGTTAATGAAGCTGAGTCCTTGTCAATGTGCGCAGGATTACTGCCCCCGAATTCTTAGTCATTCGTTTCCTAGATCTCGCTAAAGCTAAAGAGTTAACGATCGATTTGTGTTGTATCTTTTGTTGTGGGGAGGAGGGTTAAGTTCGCAATTCAAAATCAATAGATCTTTCACATATGCACTACATTTGGGGGAGGGTTGGGGCTTATTTGGGGGGGCTCTTAGATATCTACCAATTCGTTTCGTTTTAATTAAAGTCAGATTAAAAATTTTCACTAATATCACCTTCTAGAAATTTGTCCAATTCGTATTCTCCATTTAAAACTGATGTGTAAATATGCATTAGAGATGTATGTACTTGTTTGTATATGAAATTTGATCCTTACGTGTTGTGTATTTGATTTGGCGATGTGCGGCGGGAAAATGAAATAAAAAATAAACATAAAAGCGTAATTTAAATAATTTGCATTTATTTAAAAGAGTTAAAAAATAACTAATTTAATAATTGAGTAGTTTTTCAAGTGTTCTTATGTTTTGCTCTCTTTCTTTCTTCTGTTCTGTTCTCTTTTCTTGTTTTGTTTGCATTTCGTTTTCTTTTTGGGGTAGGCTCGTAGGTATGTCTTACGTACTAATAAAATATGCAAGTGAGGGTGTGCTTCGATCGATGTGTGTGTAAGAGATGTGTGTGTGTGTCTGGATTAAGGACGAATATAAACAATAATTAAAAACTTAGCAGTGAGTTCTCGCGTTCGATTGGTTTTTATAAAATGTACAAAATGTAATTAATAAACATCAAAAATGTATTAAATTAAACTAAACAAAAAGCACAAGAAATTGCCGGTCCAATGCCTACAATTGTAAAAAATTTCGTTATGCCTAATTATCAACTATATGATATATATATATATGTATAATCTTGTATAATTGTATTTGTATAATTGGTTTCGTAATTCATATATATATTTGTATATATATATTTTAAACTACAATTTATAACACGCCACGCCACGACGCAAACAAACAAAGGCCAGGATATAGATCGATATATGTGTGGGTGTTTGTGTGTGTGTATATTCATATGTATATGCACTTGGTAACTAACATACTTAGCTAAATAATTAAATTTTTTAACTGCAAAATGCGCAGCACACACAAGATTAAACGGGAGGCCTGCGGTCGCAGTTTCTCATCAACAAACAAATAATAAAAATGAAAAAACCTATCTTCTTGTCAAATTTTGATTTCAAATCGCCTTGATATATATCGCGTACTTTATATATATTATATATTTGTAAAGGTGTCTATGTATATGCATATGCGTGGATGGGGTGTGGGCCTCGGGTTTTGGGGTGTCTCCGTGCATCCTTCATGTGGTCGTGGTCCCCTTACTCCACGGCAAAACCGCAGGTCTCCTCAACGGCCTGCGTCAGCTTGTCGCAGAGCAGCTGATACGTCTCGTAGGGCGGCAAGTCGATCCGATTAAAGCAGGTGTGCGCCTTGGGCAGGTTCTGTGTGGGCACATCGGCGGTTAAGTGAATGGTAAACAGCCGTGGTCCCACCGCTCCCGTAGAGCCTTGCAAAGCGCGGAAGCCCTGCAGCGGTACACGCGACGATCCCGTCACAAACTGCAGCAGGCGAGCTCGCATCTCGGAGCTGTACGACTCGACCACCTGAAGATTTAGGTTTATTAATTATTAAAATGACAAGACAGCTAGGAGAGAAGGAAATGGAGCTTTACACACCTGCCAGAACCACAACACCTGCGTGGTCTCATTCGTACAGTGCTTCAGTCTCGTATTGTTGCGCCAGTCGTTGACATCAATGCTGGAGATGCCGCCGATGACCAATTCCAGTTCGCGCTCGTCAAACGGTCTCAGAAGCGGGCTGGGTATAAGCTCACAAAATCCTGTGGAATATTTTACGATTAATTTTGCATTTGTTTAAACAAACCTTATTCCTTCCAAAAGGCTTACCTTTCTGCAGAGCTAAAAACTGTTGTTCGATGCCGCGCATAAATCGATAGTTTACGTATAGCTTTACATACTCCCGCTTGTTCTCCTCGGTCACGGGAATGGAGGCACCCCCCGGCTTCAGTTCGTGCACCACCAGAGCGCCAAAGCTATTGTTCTCCACACTAAACGTCGACTCGATGATGCCGCTGATGTTGCTCTCCCTGAAATCACAGAACCCATAAGAAGTTGTTCGAAATTTAACGCAAAACCCCAAACTCACAGCATCCAGGTGAGGCTGCGATGCAGCTCCGGATCCACGCCCTCTATGTCGCCCAGCGTGATTGGTTTGTTCAGCAGCTGCTTGTAGAAGGGCGTGGTGAAGCCACCATCCAGGCAATGGCCATGGAAAACGGCGATGCCCAGTGTGCGTCCCACGAAATGGAAGTAGGACAAGTGATCGGGGTTCACGCCAGAGTCCGGATTGATTTGCAACGTATAGTGGTCGTCGCGACTGTACTGGAAAAGGCCGTACTGCGGGTTGAGCATCTCGCGGGAGAGCAGGTGCAGCCACTCGCGAGCCACGCCGCCGTAGTCCAGGCCCTCTTCGCCCTTGAACTTGACCATTAGCCGCTTGCGCATGTCCTTGCCCCGCATCTTCATAATCAGTCTATAGCTCTCCTCGAAAATCTCGTTGCGCGACACCTCCAGACGGCAGTGGCCGGACTGCGGCTGCATCGTTTGCAGCTCGGTGCGCAGAGCCCGAAGCTTGCCCACCAAATCGCGACGATACTTGGGCAGAAGGTCGGCGCTCTCGAGCAATCCCTGCGGCAGATCCGGCACAATGCGATGTGGGGTGTTGGTTGTAGTCGTGGTCGTCGTCGTCGTCGTTGTAGTCGCTGTGGCGTTCGCCGGAACGGCTGCAGTCGCTGCCGATTGCATGGCAGTTGCTGGTGCGGCAGCCGGGGGAGCGGGCGCTGCTGTATTGGCTCCCGCTCCGCGTCGAATCATGCTCAGAATGCTGCCACTGAGGCGAGGATCTGTAAACTGGGTCGTTCGATTGTTGTGGTCCACGAAGTACACTCTGCCCGAGGCCGTCTTCCGCTGCTCCCAGCCACTGGGCAGCGGTCCGATCGTTTCCAGCGTCAGGTGCTGGGTGTCAAAGTCACGGGGTATCCGAGGATCGTGCCACGTGGATACGCCCGTCGGTATGTGGAAGAAGTACACCTGGCCCTGTTGCGTGGTTCGCATTTCGTAGCCCGGCGGCAGGTCCAGGAACGGACGCGCTGCCTGATTGGCGGCGGCAATGGCCGCTGACGCGTAACGCTGGCTCGATGATCCACCTCCTCCGCCGCCAGAGGTGCCGCCGTTGCGAGTTCCTCGCGAGGAGCGTCGCCTCGTCGAGGACTCCTCTCCCTGCTGCCGTGAACTGCGACGCTGCGAGCGCTGACCTGGCGTGGCGGCTGTATATGATCTGCTTCCCCCGCCTCCGCCGCCCACCGATGATGTGCTGTTCGCATTCGGGCTGTGCACATTCCCATTGGCCGAGGGCGTGACAGGAGCTGGCGGCGATGCATTGGGGGTAGGCGGACTCTGGCTATGCCTAGGAGGAGTTGTTGTTGTCGCATTAGCTGCCGTCGTCGTCGGCGGCGTCGCCGTTGAGGCATCCTCCTGCGTCCATCCATTGCTGGCGCTCTGGGGCTGGGCCGCCTGGCCACTTCCGCTTCCGCTGGTACTTCCGCTCTGCGCATTCCCGTTCACGTAGTTCTGCTGTCCCGTTGGCGATGTGGGCGTGGCCTCTGGCTGGGCATGGCCATTCGTTTGGTGCTTTGGCGTTTTCACATGATTGTCGTTGCTGTGCAGGCGACCCGGCGTCGACGTCGTCGTCGTCGTGCTACTGGTGGGCGTGGCTGGTTCGTTTGTGGGCCGTTGCTCATGAGTACGACCTCCTCCTCCCGACGACGAGGAGGAGGACTTCTTGCCGGGCGTTGTAGTGGCCGACACGGGCGTCGTGGGGCTGGTGTTCTCCTTGCCCACACTGGACAGTATCTCCGTGGAGTGCCGCCGTTCATCGTTGGCCGTCCCTCCCAAGTCCCGATTGCGATTGCCGCCATTAAGCAGATTCGTGCAGGTGGTGGAACGCGTGGGACCTGCCGGCGCCTGTCGATCACCGTTGTTGCCATTGTGTGTGTTGTGGCGTTGCTGAGGCGATGTGGCGCCCACGGGATGCCGGGGTCTGTCCCATTGCGTGGACTTGGTGGCATGGTTTACATAGTAGATGCGACCATTGTCCGTGCGCCGCTCCTCCCAGCCCTCCGGCAAGCTATCCTCCGACGAGTCGTCCTCCGAGGGTCCCCGGACATCGCCACTGGGTCCCACAATGGCCAACGGATTGCCACTGCCGGGTCCATCCTTCGAGAGCAGCGAGATGATGATCTGGCCGCGCACCAGCTCATCGTCATCCGGTGACAGTTTGCCCAGATCCAGGCGTTGAACTGTTTGGGTTAAAAAAAATGCATGCGATTAGAAAGTTTGATAAGAAAACAGAGATCAACTTACATCCTGCTCCCTTGAGGCTTTGTATGTTGAAAGCGGGTATCCTCACACATCCCAGGAACCCACTGCCCTTGTGTATCTTCCGCTGATTCCACACGGTTATCGTAATGGCATCCCCGATGCCCAGAAACAAATCGTAGTGTGCGTTCCATTTGGGATCCAGCGAGGACTTGCTTATCTCCGTTGTGTACACTTGGCCAGTGCCATCCACTTGAACCTTGGCGAATGGATCCGGCAGACCTATGGGAACAATAAATAAATACAATACAAATTAGTTAAGCAAATTGGAGTTTATTATAGAATAAGTGATCTATTATACACAATGTATCTTATTTTTCTCGTGAATCAGTTGTTAACTAGATATTGTTCTGTGTAAACATTCAGCCCGCTGTTAGTTTTAATAATGATCATTACCCTGCATTTGATTGTGCCAAATGAGTCCACTTTACACTGCAAATGGCTGTTCAGAGTGTTAAATTTGATCGTAAGTCCATTATTGCACACGAAAAATAAACCTATTTAAGTTTGTTGGCTTTTCTTTAACTTGTTTAGTTCGTTTCAATCATGTTTCACTTTAGGTTCCTGGCAATTCTCATGCTCTTGACGTTGTTTCACTTGTACAGGACCATCACTGGATATATCCATCAGCATCCTGGCTTCGCCCAACGGTTGCAAATAAAACCAGGCTGCTTGCAGGTGCCACAAAAATACACCGAAGCTCCAACAACGCAGACTATAATCTTCTCTTCCTTGGAGGAGGTCAACAATGCTGAGGCAGATTAAACAAATCCCGCAGCAGAAGTTCCCCCGATTGTGTGAGTTCCCGTTTCAGTTGCGGCTTATCGCTTTCGGGGGACAGTACCCCAGCTGAGTACCAGCTGAGCTGGGACCTATATAAGCACAGCCCCTCCCAGTCAGTGATCATCACAAGCAAACAATCAGCAATGGCTTCCACATCTACTTGGATTCACCTGCTGGGACTTCTGGCCATTTTCCTGTTCGTAAACCTTGCCGCAGGAGAACCCTTTCCCTTCGACGAGAGACGCCACAGGGGCTGGAATCCACGACCAGGACAAATGCCGCAGATTCCCACCACACCACCTTTTAATCCCTATGGTTAAGAAATAAATAAATTATAGCTTTCAAAGAACCAAATGAATATCTACTTTAGCCATGGCTTATTTTAAGAATTTCATGAGAATATTACCAATCATTCGGCATATTAAAATCTGTCCCTAAATAGACATTCTAATTTTAGCTTCACCCTCTGAGAATCAAATTCAAACTTCTCGTTTAAAGTGTTCCACTTTTTATGCTTCTTAGCCTAACTGAGGGCAGGGAATGTCAATTAAATCTGAACAATGCTTCAATGAAAATGTTTACATCTGTGCCAAACCAAACGTTGAATGCGGTCAAGTGTCATTAGTCAGAGACAGAGATATGGAAACAAATGTGCGGCGCTCTCTGGAGGAGCCGGAAGGGAGTGGAAGTACGAAACGGGGAATCTATCTGCCAATCTCCGCTATCGGAATATAAATATATAGTAGGAACCCCCGCTGCCGCTACATCGCTTATCGTCTTAGGCGACCCACCGATAATGCCTCGAATCTTGACAAATTAAGCGCACGGCATTCCGCCTGAATTAAACAATTAAGAACTATCGAGCCGGGCTGGTTGGGGGCACATGGATGATTTACACAGACCAGCAGACCACTAGACCACCAGACCCGACTAGACCCAACCAGTAAGTCGCTCGCGGTTCGACAGCTTCTGACTCATGGCCCGGTTACCACCGGCTGAATATCGCAACTAGCGTTTTCGCACTCCCATATTTTTATCTATATCTATATCTATTCGTGAATCGTTATCTCAAGGCTGTGGTGGCCGCCGTTGTCACGGCTAGGGCCACGAGTATAGCACAGGCACTGGCCTGTCATCAGCTGGCGAGGAGGACCTACCCGATCCGACCTGTTTGTCTTGGCCAGGTAACTTGAGTAGGCCACACTGCAGCGTCTGTCGCCAGGCAGCTGTTGATTGATTTTATGCAAGAGAGAACCCACAAAGTGAGGGCAAAGGCAAAAGGAGTAAGAGGTAGGTAGAGGAAATTACTAAGGCACACTCTCTATAAGGAAGTCAAAGGTTTACACAAGTTGCAAGCAAAGAAACAATGTACTAGGTAAAGAATGCTCCTCACAACTCTTTGCATTCCAAAGAACATAAGTTGTAAAGACTAAAAGAATTCTTAGTTGTTACAAATTCGAACGAAAGTGAATATAAATGTGCTAATGTCGGCAGCAGATTGTAATAGAAATCCTTCAACTAATCAGTGGAACTTATAGAAACTGAACAAGCATTAAATTGGGCAAGGCAAACCCTCAAAAAGTTAACCCTAGATGCTATACAGAAATACCTAGCTGGTAAAATATCTTTCAGAATAAAGCTAAGCTTGTGAATTGCATAAGCCCAAAGCCCAACCAAGCAGCGATTTCGCACCGCGCTCTTCACGGCTGAACTGACTGAAAAGTGAGAGAGAAATAATGAAAGAAAGCCCTCTTTTAAATTGGCGACCAACAGACCCGCCGCCGCCGTCTTTTGGACCCGCTTGGCAGCATGGCGGCATGGCCAACAGCATTTTCAACCCCTTTGGCTTAACGCTACGTGGCACAATTTCGTGGCCCAGTCGGCGGCAAGGCGAGGAAGTTAACGACTGGCTGCACTTTCACTCGGACGGAAGCCGGCAGTCAGCGGAGCATGAAGTCAGCCGCATGCCACCGCTGGCTGGAGGAAGAGTACACAGTAGAGTATGGCGGTGTGTCACTGCACTCTTGGCACATGCTTTATTGTAAACAAGGATCTTCCTCCGCTGCAGCCTTCTCGCAAGCCTCTCGCTCCTTGATCCGCTCCTCTATCAGCGGCCGGAAGTGACGGATGAGTCCTTGTGGCGGCCAGGCGGCGCCATCGCCCAGGGCACAGATGGTATGGCCCTCGATCTGCTTGGTGAGTTCCCACAGCATGTCGATCTCCGCGATCTGGGCCTGGCCCGTCACGAATCTCTGCATGATCATGTTGACCCAGTGGAGGCCCTCGCGGCACGGAGTGCACTGACCGCAGCTCTCGTGCTTGTAGAAGGCCGAAAGTCGAGCAATGGCCTTAATGATGTCCGTGTCCTTGTTCATCACTATCAAGGCGCCAGTGCCCAAGGACGATTGCACTGCCATCATGCCATCATAGTCATGGATTGAAGTCTCAGCAGCCTCCTTGGGAACACAGGGAGTCGAGGAACCGCCCGGGATGATGGCCAACAGGTTGTCCCAGCCGCCAATCACTCCGCCAGCATGGCGTTCAATCAGCTCCTTTGTGGGCATCGACATCTCCTCCTCGAAGGTGCAGGGATTGTTCACGTGACCAGAGATATTGAATAGCTTGGTGCCAGAGTTCCGAGTGCGTCCGAAGCTGGCGAACCAGTTGCCACCACGGCGGCAGATGGTCGGCGACACGGCCACCGTTTCCACATTAGTCACCGTTGAGGGGCAGCCAAAGACACCGATATTTGCGGGAAACGGTGGCTTGTTTCGTGGCTTCCCCGCCTTGCCCTCTATGGATTCAATCAGCGATGTTTCCTCGCCACAGACATAGGCTCCAGCTCCCCGGTGCACGTACAGGTCGAAATCGAAGCCGGAACCGCACGCGTTCTTGCCCAGATAACCCGCCTTGTAGGCCTCTATTATGGCATACTGTAGGTTACAGGCCTCGTTGTAGAATTCTCCGCGGATATAGACAAACCCTGTGTTGGCTCCCATGGCTCGGCCAGCTATGAGACATCCCTCGACCAGCTTGTGCGGATCGTGGCGGATGATTTCACGATCCTTACAGGTGCCCGGCTCTCCTTCGTCCGCGTTGACCAACAGGAACTTGGGCCTGCCATCGGGAGGTTGGTGCATGAAGGACCACTTCAAGCCGCTAGGGAAGGCGGCGCCACCACGTCCTCGCAGCCCCGAAGTCATGATCTCATGTACGATCCACTTTTCACCCTTGTCCAGGATCTCCTTGGTCTTGTACCAGTCGCCGCGCTTCATGGCCGCCTTCAGACGCCAGTCGTGGCGTCCATATAAGTTTGTAAAAATGCGATCAGCATCAGCAAGTGGACCAAAAGTGGTCTTCGTCTGGGGTGGCGGTGTTCCTGGCGGCGGCGGTGGTGGTGGGGCACCCCCTTTTGCAGGTGGATCAGCTCCCTTAGGAGGCGGTGGCGGGGGCGGAGTGGGTGGCTTAGGGCCCGCTGGCTTTGCTGGTCCCTGGGCTTTCTTTGTTCCCTCAATGGGTTTAATCTTTGTATTAGTATTTTTATATTCCTCTTTAATGTTTTCAACCTTTTCCGCTCGTTTCGACCATTTTTCCTTAGCCCTGTCCCTGAGTCCTTTCAATAATTTCTCCTGTAGCTCCCGGAACTCGGCTTGTTCCATTAAGTTGTCCGCATTTTCACTGACGGGAAATTTCGCTGTGGGTGGCCCCCGTTTAAGTGGAAATTTAATGGAATCCTCATTGCTGGCCTTATGATGATCCTCTCGCTTAATGCTTCGTTGCTCGAAAGACAGCAGTTCATCTTCGATGGATTTGCCCCGGCTCATGCTGTGGTATGTGGAGCATACCGCGTAGAGATGCTGTGAAATCTTTACATATTCAACTCCCTCTTCTGCCATTACATATTTTATAATCCCTGAGTTTTTAGGGGACTTGCGGTCAATTTTAAGCTTCTTAATTCCCGACAAGCAGCGTAGTCCACCTCGATTGGGTAACATGAATATCTTGTAATCGATGAAAGGGGCGCGGCGTAGCAATAACGAAGTCATGGTGTCGCCTATATCCGGTAGTTCTGAATTCTCATTTGGGTGTTAACTTGATTTTGATGATAGGAAGTGCCTAAGCCTACTATTATCAATATGTTTGATAGTGTGATGGGAGGAAAACCCATTTTGCAGACATTACTCATAACATATAGAGTAATAAAAGAAATGTGTGTGTGCCCCAAACCGATCTATTTATAATATCGCAAAATAACCAAAAATCCAGACCACGCGAAGAATGGACTTTCCCATTGCCATGACGGCGCCTGGTAAATAAGTCAAATCTAATCACCAAAAGAGTAGATAAAATGTAAAGAAAAAAACTATATGTATGTATGGCAGAAAAGAAAAATGGGAAAAGGCTGGCCGAAAGCGAGTAAAAAGTTTGCGATATGTATGGAATATATGGAGCTTTACTACTGGGATTCACAATCGTGCAGTATACTATACAAGCGCATTAATATGCCACCAGGTTCTACAAATTTGGGTCTTAAAACGTGCAGTTTTAGTTAGTCATATCCTTCACTTGTCACATTAAAACCAGACTCAATATAAAACATTATATTCTACAGTCTAGAAAGACTATATCTATGGGAATCACGGTAATGTCAGCCCCAGCTAGACATTGGCATTAATATGCCATTTCCATATCGAAAGTGACGACCATTTCTGGGATCCCAGCGATCCCCCAAAAACGGAATCTCGAATATAATCATCAGCACATATCAAATCATATATAGTTTGTAGTTTTTAGGGCAGCATATTGGGCAATGCCTGGCGCGTGATTTAAGTGCAGCCAAGTGTAAAAAATGGACAAGAAAAATAATAAATAAAAAATACAGGGAAAGAAAAATTATGCCGTGTGTGAGTGTTGTGGCTGTTACTGTCTCTGTTTGTATTTCCACTGCCACCGAGTGAGTAGCAGCAGCGACTGAGCGAGTGAGTGAGCCGCAATGAAAGCAAATTAGTAATAATCACTTTTGTTATATCTAAACAAAATATGGAAAAAGAGCTCAGATATGGAGGCGCCCACACACACACACTCACACTCGCACACTCTGGCACACACCATCACACCCCTTTTCCGCAATTTGTATAAAAATGAAAGTAGACAAAAGGAAGTGCTAATTTTAGCGATACCCCCTCATATGCATAGATAAATGCGAAGAAGAAGACGAACGCCGCAGAAAATAAAACAAAACTTTAATTTACCGCAAAAAGTGTGTTTTGATTGGACGGCTAAACAGGTGCGTAATTGATGTTTTTGAAAACAAAAAAAAATAAACTTTGCTCTATATGGAGCAGGTGAAATTCTTAGGAAAATCCCCCAAAACTTCCAGCATGTTATAATTAAGCGAAAAGGTGAATCAAATCAAGTAAATGGGAATCTAATCACAGACCTAATCTGGGCGCTCATTCCATGGGTAAATTAACCTGTGTAATTTATAGATTTTGGGTGTGGGTTAAAGCTGTATTAATTGCTAGAATTCCCTAAAAACCCATGTTTAGTTAAGGAGCTTTCCTGCAATTAGCCAACATATAGATCTTTATGGAAATTAAGTAATTAAAATCGAGCTTTCCTGACATATTCAATATGTTTTGATAGTTTAGGAAAAGTTTACCCAAATGTATTTAAATATATGATTAATCTAGAAACCAGCTAGATCGGTAAATGTAAATTAAATGCTTAAAATGTATACTCACGAAATAAATCCTTCCGAGCCAAATTTCTAGCACACAATACTGCAAAAAAATGCAATAAATTATTAAGATACATTCAAGACGAACGAAAAATGTGCCAGCAAGTACTTACTCGTTATTCGAACTTTGTGTGTACCATTGCGACGTGGATAATCCAATTTATTCATAATTTCCGAATTTTAATTGATATTGTTTGGTTTGTATAGAAAAATAAATGTGGATTTATTTTGTATTTTGTTTATTTATTTATGCGACAGTTACGCGACGCGCTCATGTTTGTTGTTGGTTCGGCGGACAACAGAGTAGAGGCAGCGCAGGAGGAGGAGTAGGAAGCGGAGGCGGAGGAAGAGGAGGAGCAGGTGAAGGCGGCAAGAAATAGTAATTTCATTGCCGAAGGTAGCAACTGCAAGTGTTGTTGCCGTGGCCGCTGCTGCTGTCGCTGTTTCGGTAGCCTTGATAGTTGCAAATGTTGTTGCTGCTGCTGCTACTTTTCATTGCACACGCATATATAGATATATAAATAATAACAGCGATTTGCTGGTTATTACACGCTGCAAAATGGCAAGATAACAAATAGAAATCGGGTATTAATAATAAATTCGCTACCGAGATAATGGGTTAATGCATGTACGTATGTATGTACGAGCGCACAGAACCCAGCCCGAAAGGTACACGGAGATCTCCGATTCCCACAAATTCGCAGGTAGGCAAAATATATTCACAAAAAAACTCACCCGAAAAACTGTTTTGTTACAGTTGTTGTTGCTGCTGCTGCACCTCACACGCACATGTCTCGTTCACTCTCTCGCACACACATACATACGCCCCTCACGCATGCTGCTGCTGGGTAGAGAGGGAGAGGTAACGGAGGAGGAGATGCGACGTCTCGTCTCGTCTCCCTCCCTCGTCGGTATTATTTCACAAATTGCATTAAATGAAATACCACTAGGCGTTTAATTAACTTTAATTTAGTCGCTGCTCCAGTATGGGTGCCACACTATATTTACTTGCACACTCGCATTCCCCTCGCTCACAACACGCCCGTCTCTGTGTGTGTGTGCTACGAAATTTGCAATAATAACTTAACCGAAGGAGGCTCTATTCACACGAATTTTGCCGTACGCATTACGCCCGCTTTCACGCTTTCCCGACCGCGGAATTAATAAATTTATGAATTAATGCGCGGAAATACGTTGTCGCGGCCGCAAGCACTTTTGTTTTTATGGTTTCCTTAAATATTTTTAACGCGTTGTTTTATTTCTCGTACTTTTGTGTTATCGATTGAGATGGGAACTCCCCGATGGGTGCATTACTTAGAGGTGGCCCATATCAATATATATCGATTGCCCGAATAAAATAACGTGGCAGCTCTGGTTCAAAAGCCAGTTACGCGCTGTTGGTAGCCAATGTCTTTCGGCAAAAAGAAAAACTGTTTTCTGAATGCCGTACAGGGTTTTTAACTCATTTTTTACAGTTACCATTTTGTGAAAAATGGCGTGCGGAGCGAAAAATTGTTGGGAAGCCGTAATATTCCTCGCCACATATGGCAACGCGAATGCCACTAGCTCTTAAGTGTGACCAGTTGTCTTGGAACGATAAAACTGAACTTTTAAAGATTTTTTAGAACCATCAATAGAAAAGCCGGCGGGCATACTTCTATTTATTATTAAAAGTTAATAATAATAATTTAGAACAATTCTTAATTTTTGCCAAAGAGCGTCAACTGGAATGGAAATTGACTTGGGATTTGCTGAAAAACGGGACGACGCCAATTGGCTAACTAACCGGTACTTTCCCAGCAAGTTGGGCGGTCAACCCGCGTGGCTTGAACTGGACAATTTGCCGCCCACCTCGCAGCTGCAGTGCAGCAAGTGCAAGGCGCCAAAATCCTTCCTGGCCCAACTGTACGCTCCTTACGAAGATGACTTCAATTTCCATCGGTCTATCTATGTGTTCCTTTGCCGGAATCCGGACTGTCAGCAAGCTCAGAGTGCGGGGTAAGGAAGTGCGATTCTTTCCAGAAAAACGTGACTATAAAACGTGGAAATTCCCCTACCATTTCAGCAATTTCACCGTGCTCAGATCACAGTTGCCGCTGAAGAACGAGTTCTACTCGGAGGAGGATCCTGATGACGAAGGCGATCCTCTGGTACGAACACATATATCCTGTGTAGCTCCCAATTCCTTACCTACTCTCTTCCAGCCAGCTATTCCCTGCCTGAAGAAATTGTGTGCCGCTTGCGGCTGCCATGCCCCTCACGCCTGTGCAAAGTGCAAATCCATCCATTATTGCTCCGCGGAACATCAGCGGGCGCACTGGCCACGTCACAAGCTAAGATGCGGATCCTCTGGAGGAATTACCCGCGAAGCTCTCAGTAAAGTTGAGTTTCCCGAATTCGAGATCGTGATGGACAGTAATCCAACAAAGGCTTCGGAAGAAGACAAGGACGACGATGCTCGCTTGGCAGAATTCCAGGAGCTGGAGGCCTGCGGGAAGACTGGCGACCTGAGCAATGTGCCCGAGGCGGAGATGGACAAATACTTTGGCAATGCGGCTGCTGCCGACGACAAGACCTTCAGACAGTTCAAGAAGCAAACGGAGGCGGAACCAGAGCAGATTGTTCGCTACAAGCGTGGTGGTCAGCCCCTGTGGATTACAGACCCCGCCCAGACCGTGGCGGATCAACTGCAGTCTTTGCCCAGCTGCAGTAGATGCGGAGGAGCGCGCCAGTTCGAGTTTCAGATCATGCCGCAGACGCTGACACTGCTGGACGACGAAAACCTAGATTGGGGCGTGCTGGCGGTGTACACATGCGCCAAGAGCTGCCCCATCGAAGGCTATGCGGAGGAGCTCCTGATCAAGCAGGACATTGTCGCGGAAGAGCAGAGCTGACAGCGTTAAAATGCATACATGTAATTTTTTATTTTTGTCAATTGCGGAACACAAACACGAACACATTGTCGTCTACTTTAGCTTGATGATGGGGAAGTAGCTGTGCTTGGAGAAGTCGAACTCTGGTTGGCGCTTCAATTCCTTCTGGTGGCCTCGGGCCAGCACATTCATCACCACGAAATTGGTGCGGGCGATTTGCAGGAGATCCAACATCTGGCGGGAAATAATTTCTCTTTGATTAGACATTCCTTGGAGAGTAGTTCTCACTTACCTCCTGGTCGGGATTCTGAATACTCTCCAGTACATTGCGCGCCTGGTTGAAGTGCTTGCCCGCATATGTGTAGAGGTCTTCGGCGCTGGGCTCCATCATGTGCTCTCTGATGTTCCTGAACTCGGCATACGAAACGGGCGGCGGGCTTGTGAGCGTGGCGAAGGGAAGGAAGCGCCGATTGTAGCGGATCTCCTCGTTATCGAACTGGGACAGCGGCAGGCGCACGCGTCCGTCTTTGGTCAATGCGCCCATGGCCTTGTACATGCCGCCGCATAGGCTGAGCAGGGCGTGGTAATAGACAATTTCGCCGCGGTACGGACGCTGTTGCTTCTTATTCTTCTTGGGCTTGGCAGCCTTGCGATTCTTGGCCGCTCCCGCGCCGGCACTCTGGAGTCTGCTCTGGTGCTCTGCATACTCTTCCTGGGCCAGCAGAATGTTCTCCGTGCGCGTCAAGGCGGAAACCAGGAAGCCAATGAGGAACTCGTACGGATACCAGTAAATGTAGAGGAATTCGTGGACAGCATACAGCTCCAACTCGAAGCCGGACATCAGGAAGATCAGCATGGCACGGAAGCAGTTGTACAGCACCCAGGTGGAGAAGTGGGTGCTGTGCTTTAGGGCGGTGGCCAGCGACTCGTTGCCCTCCATGGCGCGCTCGTTGGCAAGCTGGTTCATCACCGAGTCCAGACGCGCCGCATCCACCTGAATGGTGTCGAAGTTCTCGATCAGACGCGACAGCTTGTCGCGCTGCCGTGCGCGATTGAAGCCGCAGATGCGGATAAACTGGGTGAAGGTGTTCATGTTGATGCAATAGCGGAAGAAGTTCTCCAGGTGCTGCTGCACCTTGGGATCGGAGGCCACCGGATGCTTGGCATTGAGCACGGGCGGCGAGTTGAAGATCTGGACGGAGTGGCGCAGGAACTGCTTCATCGGAAGCTTGCCGTGCACCATCCGGATGTTTGAGCTGAAGAGGCTCTGCAAAACGCTTCTGGAGAGGATGCATTGCCCCGACTTTTTGCTGTACTCGATGAAGAAGTTCTGAGGAAATATTCTTATAAAACGGGTTTCTCTTAAGTTCAAAGATTAGCCTACCAGAGCCGAGTAGTAATCCTTGTGCTTGACAATTTTGCAGGCGTACTTAAAGCGCGAGATCATCTCCTCCAGGAACTGGTAGCTGGCCGGACGATCCCTGATCTTGATGCTGCGCGGAAATGCGGGCGGCTGGCTGCGGTCGTGAATGCGTGGCGAGAAACCCATGGGATTGGGAGTCTCCGCTGGGAGAACAAAAAAAAGGCGTTTAATACTGCCAAAGGCTAATCAGTGCTCACTTACAGCCCTTCTCCGGCTGGATGCCCCGATCCATGGTCTTTCTGATAAGCGGCAGCAGCTCCATGGCCACCTTAAGGTTCTTGTGGATCTCATTGATGGACTCGTCCGCCGTATCGGCGTTGGCCATCTGCTCAACTTGGTAGATAACCTGGAAGAGGTTGCGCATGAAGCGCAGCCTGTTGACAACGGCCATCCAATCCTCTGTGGCCGTCAGCTTCTTGCATCTGCGCACCAACTCATCCTCGACATCCTTGAGGGCACTATAAACGGCGGCGGGTTGGGCCTTCTCTGCGGCCAGCAAGGCAGAGTTTCCATACAACTGAAAGTCCTCCTCCTCGTTGACGGCGGCCGCGGAAATAATATTTTTAATGACCACGATGAGATTGCGCACGGCCGTGCAGAAGACGCGCAGTGCCCGGTCCTTGATCTGGGAGGGAGCGTGCAAATAGAGGCAGGTGAAGAGCACCTGGTCCATGGAGTTGCCCTCTAGCCAGGACACAATGCAGGAGAAGAGAGCATCGAAGGTACCTATCAGTTCGGCTGGCGTGAGATCTTCCAGCTTGATGGCGCCCGTCTAGAAACGAATCTGCTTTTGGCAAGGAACTTAACTTTTTAATTCCATGACATACCGCAATGGCAGCCTCAAAGGAGGGCGGCGGCAGGTCCTGCTTATCGAAGCCCATGCCCACGTCCATCTTTGGGTCCATTATCTCAATCGCAGACATGGCCTCGAACAGCCCGAAGAGCATGTCCTGGGCCAGTTCGCCCGGCAGCAGTTCGGTGCAGGCGTCATGGAACTCCTTGGTAACGTCCACCCAGCCGTGGATCGGGTACTGTGTTATGTCCTCGGCGGCACTGCCGCTTCGCATGGTGCGCTGCACCTCCGGATCGAGGAATCCGCACTCGCCCACGCTCCACTCGTCCTGCTCGGCACTGCTGCCACGTGCCAGCAGTGCAGCCGCAGCGGCGGCCGCTGTGGCCACCTGGAAGTCGGGATCCGTAACACTGCTGGGAGGAAGGAGTACGAATTCATATACATATGTCCTATATATAGACGGAATCCGAGCACCGGTGGTGCTGGCCTGCCTTACCTTCCGTTCATGGTGGTTTGCTCCGTACAGCCCTGCAAAGTCGCTGCCTATGTTATCTGTTGGCGCTCGTCGGACGAACAAATTGCGGCTCGACTCGCTTTTAACAGTCTTTTATTTATAAATTATAATATATTAAAACCAAAAAAAAATGTACGAGAATAACTGTGTTAGTAAGCGCCTCAGTTTACAGTGCTGCTAAACGACCAAGCCAAAAAGTGCTGGTAAACAGAACAAAAGTCTTTTGTTTTCGATACCGATAGTATTTTCATTTGGGCGCCAAATTTGCAAGCTTTCTATCGCCCTGGCTTAACAGCGTCTAGACGTTAAAACTGTTACGAAATTCAAATGCTGAGTCAGTTAAAAATGGGAATAAACAGGAAGGCTGGTTCATTGGACTGGCGGCGGCAAGCTCATTAACGAAACCAATTGAATGAACTGCAAGCCAGCGTTTTCTGTAAATCAAACGACTTGCAGAACCCAACAGAACAGTGCCGAAGCCGATGGAAGACGGATAGTAGTCGCGAGCTTTGTTTCGTTATTAACCAAATATTCTTATCTCGAAAAAATGCTATGAACCGGAGGAGAACGCGTGTACCTTATC
>JAEIHY010017749.1:0-11786 GCA_018904565.1 Drosophila tsacasi | reverse complement strand
AGCTGCAAGGGTATACAAACTTCGGTTTGCCGAAGTTAGCTTCCTTTCTTGTTTATTTTTAATGTTGTACAAAATTATTTTCATAACATAAGTGCGACAAAAGTCCACTTGACTGGTCGTCCCTCTAAAACAGAAATAGTATTTCAACTTGGTTGGAGAATGCTTTGGTAACTTGTACTTGTTTATACGTTTGTTTATACCCTTTCAGATTGATATAATTTTAGTCAGAAGTTTACAATGCAGTGAAGAAGACATTTCCAACCCTATATATATATATTCTTGATCAGCATAATCAGACGAGTCGATCTAGCCATGTCCGTCTGTCCTTTTCACCGCGAACTAGTCCCTCAGTTTTGAAGCTATCTGAATGAAACTTTGCACATAGTCTTCTATATGCTCTCACTACTATATAAGTCTGGCCGGATCGAACAACTATGTATATCATATAGCTGCCATATTAACGATCGGAACATTTTGAGAAAAATATTATAAGCCAGTTTTAACATATTTTCATATAATTTAAATTGTGGCCATTTTGTATTATTCTAGAGTTACTGTTTTAATTTGATCAATATCGGGCTACTATATCATAGACAGCTAGAGCTAGCCCTAGAACATTTCAAGAAATTTATTGAAACAAATTTAATTTCGCTGTTTTTCAACATATTTGTATCTGCTCAGAGATATACCAATTATGTAGTATTTAGAATTTCGTATTAAATTGTATGCAAATCGGATGAATATATCATATATCTGCCATAGAAACGAGGAACATGCAAAACTGTGAATGTAAAACTTTAATTAAACTGTAATATGAATAGAAAAATATTAAAAGCGAATTTTTATAAATGTATAAGTTATATACAATTCCTGTTAGTTTTTACTTTTCATTTAATCAAATTGGATTAAAGTATAATGGTCCAGTTGTAAGCTGTACGTGTATACAAACTTCGGTGTGGTGAAGTTAGCTTCCCTTCTTCTCTTTTTCTTTTTGTTTTGCTGAAGAAATATATTCATCGTTGATTTAAAATCAATTGGGAATCTGTGTTGTATGATATTTCCGAGCAGCATTATTTATTTTTAAATGCTAATTTTTTGAATACGATTTTGTAACGACCTCCGTGGCAGCCCTGATAAGCTCTACATTGAGGAAACGACCGTAAGAGTATCTTAGGTGTCTGCATTTAAAGCCAGTCTCCCTGGCTTATTTTATTTACGCTCTAGCTATTATTTTCGGTCTCTAAGAGTCATTGCACGCTACCGGAATTAATGTTTTGCACTTATTCCAAGCCTGCGCTTCTGTCTTGGTGTCATTGGCATCTCGGGCCAGGCATCTGTGCCAGTCTTGGTGGCAATTTTCGTTACGTCTGCCACCAACACCGCGGGAGTTCCGGTGAGAATCCCTCAAAGGCGGATGCATCTTAATGGCTCTTCAGTAGCTTGTTGCTGGCAGGACGTCATCTGGATGTCTAATTTGCTTTTCTAGGGTCGTTCACCGCCAGTTTTATTGAAGTAGAGTTTCTTAGAACCATTTGTCTGGTTGTGAACCATTTGGAAAATGATTATCATAAACTAAATAAACTACTAAATAAATATACAAAAAATTAAAAATAACTCATGGGGAGATAAAAACATTATAAAAATTGTTTGTGTATGAAAACATGTATTACATATGTACGTCCTCATGCCATCTTATTTATATTATTTTATTATAGTTAAAGATCTGCAGTCTGAATAATGGCGTTATAATTTGTTAAGACGAAATCCAAACGCACATTTTTTTATAAAGAAAGAAAAGCTCAAACAGTTTATCTTGACATTTTAAACTCCTTAATTTTGGAAATTACGTCCATTTGTAATTTAATTTTTTTTTTGTATTGGTGTGACCCTTTGACCTGAGTGCAGCACTGAACTTCTCCCAGAAAGTTCGTACTAATTGTCTCATTTAATTGAAGCAAAACGCCTTTCATACACTAAAATAAAATGTGATATCATAGTTTCGTAAAAGAAATGTCTTATTTATAAATATAGTATACAACAGATTATAATATACCCCAAAACAAAAATATATTTTGATAGGGAAGGTAAATAAATATATTTAAAAAAAGTTACAATAATGAATCTCATTTTTCACAGATGGGAATGAAAACAAAAAATTATTCAACTTAATTACGTGAAAATTGAATAATAAATAATAATATGTATGGTTTTTAGTAGAACAAAATTAACATGTTTTTTAATTCTTCTTGAAAATTTTTTTTACAGTGCAAGCTTTGTATAAAGAGAATCGGTAAAAGAAGAGAGCTGCATCGCTCTTTGGGTGGGTGAGCATTTAACACAGCCAGTTATCTTTTTAACGCTCTGAGAGTCGCTCCATGCGAAGGCACAGCCCATTCATAGCTCTCTACATTTTAACTTCTATACAGGAACGTCAATTGTTGTTCGTTGGTTTCACTATAAAGACTAATTATTTATTGGTAGCTTTCGGTTGTTCACATAGCATGTATATGTGCGCATGTGATTCATCTTTATAGGGCGATCAAACTACTTCCCATAGTAATTGAGTGAATAAAACCTTTCCCCAATTTTGAAAAGCTCTCGAGGCTATTCAGACGTCACTGTGCAGTATGCCGGGCAAAAGTAACAACCGCGACCGCATTCGCGATCCACGCGAGGAGATCCTTCTCGAGACGAACTTCGAGGACGATGGCGGAGTCATGACGCGCGCCTATAATGGAAATCCGTACAATCCGTCCATCCAAAACAGGCGAAGAAATTCGTACCGATCGGATCACTCCTTGGACAGGTACACAGAGCGCGGAGGCGAAGGTACGATTCGAAATCAAGGATTTTTACATTTTCTGCGGCACTAAACTGCATTCTTATAGTGCAAATAAACCACTATACTCTGTAAGAATTCTGTGTATGTTACATCCTGTCGCTTATATTGCTTTATGTGAATCACTGGACGCCACCAGTCTGTCGCTGGTTCACCTGTTATCTTATCACTGTATTTTCCCCTTCATGCTTGCACAAGCTAGTGTACAACATTTGTACATATATTGTGTGTATTTTTGTGATATACCATGCACATATGTAACTGTGCCCACCTGTACCTCATTTTTATTTCTTACATTTTCTTTTATTTTCGTAGCTGTTTTCTATTTCTCATATTACATATTTTTTCCCTTTAAGATGTTACTTCGATTAATTCTAAAAATAAATTTTATTCTTTATAAATATTAAAGAGCGAATCGAAGTATTTGGCGTTTTTTATACCGGGCTTAAATCGATGATGAAATTAAAATTTGTTAAATTTTGATTCTTTTTTTAGTGATTTATAATAATAAAAACGTCTAAATTTGTTAACAAAAATCCTTAAAAATATGCACATTTTAAACATATTCATTAAAACCATTATTGTTACTTCTGGAAAACGATAAGAGCCTTTGAGCCTTATCTGAAGCTTGTTTGTGTTTTAAGGGCAGTACTCGTTGTTAAAGTGTCACATCTACAATTACAACTTCTTGTTTTTTGATCTTCTTAACTCAAAATCTCTGTTTTTCCCAGGAGAATGCTGTCAATCTTGCATGGCGCGTATTCCTTACGCTACATTGATAGCCACACTTATGTGCCTCCTGGGCGTGGGCATCTTTTGCTTCACCATGTACAGAGGAGCCTCACTTACCGTCATAATGGTTGATCAAGTTTTTCATTTGCGGCTCATATGGTAAATAATAGTAAGTAGCAAACTTGGAATATGATTTAATTTCCTTTTTACTCCTAACAGGATTGAAGCCGTGCAGATGATATTTGTGATTATTGGTGCTGGAATGGCTGCCCTCGGATTTATGATATTATTCGTTGGCTTCTTGGCCACCGGATCCACCAGATACAAAGTTTACAGAGCGTGGCGATCGCGAGTGGGAGGTCGAATCTCCTGTGCAGTTCTTATGGGGATTACCTATCTGCTCAACTTCGTATGGAGTTTGATCCTTTGTTTTCTGGTTGTAGTCACCTTTATATACACGATGTTTTGGAACATGTGCTCGAGTGTGGAACACTCCCAAAGTTGCATTGATTTGACACAATTCCGTTAGTAGAAAAAATATTAATATACCAGCGAAAGGCACTTATTTATTTTTGGTTGATCTTACAGATTTCATGTTTCCGCCAAATACAAAACTTGAGGATATGAAGGTGTGCGAAAAGTACGAGATCAAGGCGTTCTGCAAAGACGGCGTCGAGAACGCTGAAGTCATGTTCATATTGGCCACCCTTTCTACACTGTTGGTCATCCTGAGTCTTGTACATTATTTGATGTGTCTCTCCGCCAATTATGCTCATATTCGGGACCACGAAAAGTTTCAGGAGCTACAGGAAATCCAGAACCTAAACGAGCTGGAGTATAGCGCCACGTCGAAAGATCGATTCTAGGATATATTTCAGAAGATTCAATTTGAGCTTAAGGACAAGCCTAGCGCTATTTGAGACATGGACACCTTATACAACGAACACTGATCTAAATTGCAACAAAAGCCAACTATCTATAGTTAGGACTCGGGTTTGTTTTAAGAATAAAGTTGTGTTTAAGGCTTTTTATATTCATTTAATGAGTTAGTTGCTTATATTTAATTTATATTCAAATCAGTTCAATCAGTCTTTCACTGACAAAAGAAAAGATCCCACTGAATTTCAACTCTGTAAATCTTTGATTTCCGTCCAATAAATTAAGTTAGTACACCTTACGTACATATTTATAGTTCAATCATATCATTATGTTGTTAGTTTGTTATCACCCGGCAGGCAAAATAATAAATGCACATGGTTATGCTCAAATTGATTCTTCTGAATTGCAGAATGCATAAAATATATAAATGGTTAGTTATTTGGAACTTATTTCCTAAAATATAATGTAATTCATCTGTGCGCGATTACCATCAATATCTGTACAAGAAATTACCTTAAAATGTATTTACACCACTCATGCATCATCTACAATGGAAAGCAATACGAATCCTGCCGTAATATTTCTTCAAATGCGGCGGTCGGAGTTTAATCAGAATCGAATAGATTTTAATGCATTAATCTAAGTATTAATATATCTATATTGTATTTTAATAATACAATATTTTCGTAGTATTTTAATATATACACATAAATACATATAAATATAATAATTATAATACTAATATATTTTATACTACACTTTTCCTTCCCTACAAGTATACAAAAATTTATGATAATGAAGGAGTGTTGTTTACCTGTACTTTAAAATTGGAAATAAAAGATTTTTATAAAGAAAAAGTTTATGGCCGGTATATCTATAGGTCACAAAGGTGCGTGCGTGCGTCTCTATCTCAGAAACTTTAGGTATTTAGAATTACATGAAAAAAATTAAATGAAAACAAAATTTTACAAGTTTTTATTTGTTTGCTTAACCATCCTAAGAATCCTACTATTCCAGCTCGATTCAGAATCAACAGCATCAATCTTGCTGTTCCAATCTATGCCAACTAACGTTCCTGCAAGGTTTTGTTTTTATGCGACCAAAATGGATTTTCAATAATCTAGTTACAACTTACAAGATATACAAACTTTGAGTTCTTGTTTCTTGTTATCCTGGGCAGCATTTATTACTTATTCTTGTAAATATTTTAAAAGTTAATTCAGTTTTATGTTGAATGGATTACATTTTAAAACAAGGTGAGCAGGAATATTAAAAAATATATTTTCGTTTATTTTTCAATATACCAATGAATTAATTAAGCCTTAATAATATTTCATTTGATTATACGTTATATGAGCATGCGATTGTAGCAAGGCGTTGTCGTTTTGGGAGTCATTGCATTGTTGTACTCAATCTTCCTTCCGTTCCCAAGTAAAGGAGCTGTCTTCAACCTCAATTGAATCTGCGGTAACTGACTAATTCTATCTCTGACCGCAAAAGGCAAGTCGTCGTCTTTGACAAAATGGGTAGAATTTCCATTCGGTTGTGTGTACGTTACGCCGCCACCTTGGTTGTCTGGTATTACAGAGATTACGGATCCATCATAAAATTGCACTTGGACAACTCCGTGGGATAACTAAAATAGGCAACGAAGGAATCAACTAAAAATAGCTCAGTGCAAGGAGTCCCCATATTTACCTCAGTAGCGATACCAATATTGGGAATGTTGACACGTTTAACTGGGACATTTTGATGAGCAGCGACCAAGTTCGATCTCGAGGAATTGCAACCAAACTCTGTTGTATTTCGAACCGACGAAAGAGTGCTAACGGAGAAGTTAATTGAACCCTGCCATAATCGAAATCGAATCAGAGAATTAAAGATGTGACAGACAAGCATAGAAAACCTAATGTATGCTTACCTGATTTGACTTTGGTGTTGAATAGGCAAAGTTTGTGGTATCCCTTAACCCGTCAAATTTCTGAACTGGCTGAAGATCTGCGACTGGTCGTCGTCCGATTGTGACGGGAAAGCACGTAGAGTCCTTTGTCTGAGCCACTTCTAAGGCATTACTAACGGTGACGCAATGCGAGAAGCATTCGTTTCCATGCTCGATCAGGGATCGAGCTTCCAAGCAGGTTTGATCAGACAACAACATGCCATTGGCATTGTAAACCTTAAGTCCTTCGGCGGGTGACCGCAGCAGCTTTGCCCCCAAATAAAAGCGTATCTCAAAGTCCGTCATCGTCTCCATCAGTTGACATTTCCCCAGCGCGCTGAAATAGGTTACTTTCGGCGTTTTGCTCTTCACTAAACTCACAAAACGAGCCGCGTATACATATTTCTTCCAGTGCTTGCTGGGCAAGCCGTCGTAGTTGTAGATGCAATCCTCACTTGGTATCTGAAGCTCTGGTGGCTGCTCTCTTACGGGTAAACCACTGCATAATATATACGACAAATTAGCATGCTACCAATTTTTAATATTTAATTTAATACTTACCGTCCTGGATCTGGTTGGTAAATTATGATACGTCGCCCGTCATGAGATATTCGGCAAATGTCAGTGACGCGATCTTCATTAAGCTTGGCCCGGAATTTCAGAAACTCAAGAACCACCTCTCCATTTCGCAAAATACTCATTATAGCATTTTTGGTTTTGTAACGCGTCGGTAGCAATCTCATCGTGCACAACGGTGGCACCGAAAGCCGTTCCTCATCAAGTCGAGCTAAAATAGGTTTCTCAACGAGGTCCATATTCATGTGGAGTGGAGGAGCCGACTTAGCGTTTCCCGGCCAGTTCTGCTCCGCCTGGCCATTTGAGCGTTCGGGAAATATACCTGCCGGTTGCTCATAAGTTGGTTGAAGAGGATAATCCTGCGTGAAGTCTTCCCGAATCCGGGGAAGAGCCTGTGGCGCTGAGTTATCCACAGAGCGGAGACGTTGGGAGTTCCTTGAGTCACCTAAATTGTTGTATTGCATTTATTTCCGGCAAGAATTTTCCCCAAGAATACTCACTGCTGGCAAATGTTATGATTCCACTATCTCCACTTTCCAGGCTCTGACTAAACACATTTAACGCTCCCGGCGTCGCCGAATACCCACGATTTGCACTATAATCGCTTCTCTTCAACATGAATGGATGGCTCAGGACCTGCTCGAGAGTGATGCGTTCGTGTGGTAGCTTCTTCAACAACTTGTTTATCAGGTCTTGCGCCTCGAAAGACAAGTGAGCCGGCATCAGGTACTCTGACATAACGACCTTGTTGAGCGTTGAATGCACGGCATCGGTTTCAAAGGGCGGACGTCCAACCAACAAGGTGTACAGCATACAGCCAACACTCCAGACATCAGCCGGCAGTCCATGGGACACTCGGGACACAACCTCGGGCGATATATAGTTCGGTGTGCCACACATCGTGACATGTCGCTCATCAGGTCGCTTTAATTGGGTAGCTAGACCGAAATCGGCTATCTTCACGTGCATTTCCTTGCTCAGTAAAAGGTTAGAAAGGGAGATATCGCGGTGCATAATGTTGTGGGAGTGCAAGTACAGCAGACCCGCCACCACTTGCTTCAGTATGGACGCAGCTTCAGCCTCCGTAAAAGGCCTTGATATGTGGTTCATGTAGCGATGCAGCTCCCCATTGTGGGCCAACTCCAGTACTAAATACACATAGTTGGCATCTTGGAAAAACGTGTACAGCTGCAACACCGAGGGATGGTTGAGTCGGGAGTGAATCTCCACTTCCTGTCGAACGCGGTTGGTGAGACCAGTACCCTGAATAAGTTTCTTGTCAATCTAAGGGTCGGAAGACAGGTTAATCACCAATTTTATTAAGAACCATTCGAGCACCTTACCATCTTAATGGCCACATCCTGGTGAGTGCGGAGGCATCTGGCCTTATAGACACTAGCGAAACCGCCTTTACCCAACAAGTGCTGTACTTCATACTCCTGCAAATGCCAACGCTTGAAAATTCAGTGCGATCGAGGGGAATTCGTACACGTACCTCAATTGTTTCTCCAAACGCTCGATTGGATAACATAGTTGGCTTTGTTTATTAGATACTTCCTGGTTAGTATTATCAAAGTTTTTATTTATAAAGTATTTTGTAAACCCAAGCCATGTAAACAAACAAGTAGAAAAACAATTTAAAAGAGAACGCCACCGTTAGTGTTGATCAATTTTCAAACTTAGGTCCAATGGAGAATTATTAAGCAACACTGACGTGTGCTTCTGTGGGATTCGGTAGTTCTACCAATATAGTTTTTAAGTTCTCCCTACAAATACATTTCGTCTTTAATTTTTAAAAACCATAGTTGTTTGCTTTATTTTTTATAAAAATACCGAAAATTAAACAAACATCGATATTTTATCAATATTTTCCAACACTAAATGCAGAGGGGCCCTGGTTCATTGGTTGATTAATCGCCGAAAATATTGCCAGCCATTGCAAGAAAATCATGGCAAAACTATTCTAATGGCATTTAACAATGCCTAATGAGATATGTAACTTGCATTTGAACCAACTTTCTTATATCTGCACAAAGCCTGCAATAATCAAATGCGGTTTTCGCGAAAAGAATTCGTTTTGAAAGCGTAAACAAGACAGACCTGCTAGCCTGGCAAAAGTTATTTAATAATTTAAGCGCAGCAACGAGTGCGTTCGCCGACTGCAAAACGAAGAATCGCGAATTTCCTTCCTCTCGGTGACCAAAAAGTTTAAAGTAGTGCCGTTTGCAAAATTTAAAATTTAAAGAAACTGGTAAGTCCGTAGAACAATAAAATGACCCACATCCATACCTACATTTGTATGATTATGCGGTAGTATGCGTGTCCTAATACATATTCGCACGCATACACATTCGGCTTGCACATACGTCACCGACAAGCAACAGTGTTAAAACAGTGCTGGGAAATGCCCGAGGAAATATTAATGTTTGTTGTTCGGAATTTAAGAGACTTTGATTATTTTCTGCATTTTTACAGAAATGACTAAATTTACAAATAAATCGTCAATATATATAGCTGTATAGAATGACCGTTATATTCTAAAAAAACCACAATATGGCAGCTATGTGGTGACCTTTTTTTATTTCTTTTCATATTCATTGAACTACAGTTTAGTTGTAGTTTAAAGGAACTCTATTACATTCAAGTCGCGCTAACTGACAAAATATATTGAATTTTGCGTTTGGTACAGCTATCTCGATTTCCCGGTACCTTTAAAACAATTTTTAAAGGTGTATACTTTTTTTAGTTTCTTAAACTACAAAACTTTCTCTTTTCAATTGAATATCGTTTGGAATACATTTCTATATTCCTTTTTTTTATAAGCTAAATTGAGTTTTTTTTTATCTCTGACAATTTTCAGAGTGACCAGTGTTGTTTGTGGTCTAAGATATCAGATTGAGGTGAACACGCGTTCTTTTGAATTTCACACTAGTGAGTTTTTCCACGCGCTGTATTTGGTCACACTCGCCACTTCATTATAACCTTAAAATGACAAGTTATAATTTTTATTAATGTTAATTTTAGTGGGAAGTGAACCTGAAATCAACTTTTAACCCAGACGTGGACTAAAGTGCCGACACCCTTGATTGTCTGTGCGAGTGCAGAGTTGTGAATTGGCACCTATCTCCGCGATAATCATGTAAAGAAAACGTCACACATAAGTGCTTGTCGGCGATGTAAATAAAATTTGTACTGCTACTCCTGTGGAAAATCACACAGTAAAGTTTTACAAACTTGGAGGTTGCGGATTTTGTTGCAAAACGAGTGAACATTGAGTCTGCTGATTGCAAAAAGATACGTGTACGAACCGCTGTTGAGAGGGTGTCTGCGGCGCTTTCGAGTGCTCCTATCCGATTCGTCGACGACGCTACGATGCATGCATCCTCCGCCGCAGCTACCGCACTTGTGGAGTACTCGGACGTCAGCTCGGAGGACTTTTCTGATCCGGAGACCGGCGATTTGGACGCAAACGATTCCGGAAAGGGGACGGCCACAAACACAAAAAAACCAAAGCCAGCTACGGATAATCAATTCAGCAGAAGTCGTCTTGGTCCCAAGCCCGATAAGGAGGGCTATGATAATTACAGGTACGTAATTTGCAAGGCATGGAGTTTTCAAACCCATTTACCCCAACTGCTAATTTATTTTAGAAAAAGACCCGAAGATTCGAACAAATCCGCTCCTGCCGGATCGAGACAATCGTCCAGCTGCGAGACCACAAATCATCGGGAGGATCCGTCCCAGGTATCCAACGCATCTAAAGGGGAATTGTGGGGTCGGGAGATTTACATGTCCAGCGACTCCATTGATACCGACGAGCTGGAAGCGGAGATGAAACGGCAAAAGCGCAAGAAGCAAAAGAAGGACAAGCACAAACACAAGTCCAAGAAGAAGTCGAAGAAGCGAAAAAAGAAGCGGGCTAAATCGTACTCTAGCATTGATTCGATGTCGGATAACGATGACATCAAAGCCTTACTAGACCGTAGATACACACCGCCTACCGCACCGAGCAAAAGCAGCGAACGGACGGTAAGCGCGGGGCCGCCCTCCTTCACCCCACACAACCACAAGGAGAACAGTTCGCCAGCAACTCCACCGCCGGCGCGTCGTACCAACAGCAGCAATACTACCTACTACGGAGAGTCGACTTCTGTGGATACGACCAACGCTGCCCTGGGTAGCAATTTACAGGTCACTGTAACGAATAAGCAGACAATCAGCAGCCGTCATCGTTCCCCGCAACCTTCAGCGCGCGTCAGTGGCAACGGGCCGAGGTTTGGCAACTCCCCGCGAACACCACCGCATTCACATTACACATCATCAAGCGGCGGGGGTGGCGGTGGAGGTGGAGGTGGTGGGTCTGGCCCCCGAGACTCGCGCAGTTCCCGGTATGTTCCGAGTCCCCACAAAGAGGATTTGAGTACACACCACCGTTCCAGCCACGAACATGGCTTTCAGTCTCGGTACTCTGCGTCAGGTCCATCCAGTCATGATGCCAGAAAAGTGAAGCGGCTTACACCGGGTAGGTGTTGCGAATTCTTTTCGAGGTCAAAGAGTGTTTCGAATTATCGTAAATTTTTTACAGAGCTGGATCGCTACAACCATCATCAAAGCACGCCGCCCCACAAGCGACGGAAGTTCAGCGATGGCCGGGATGCAGCAACCGTTGGCGGGAGTTTCGATCACAGCAGGCATCACTCGGGAAAATACGATCGTTATAGCAGGGATCGGTATTCCAGGAGGTCATCCAGGTACTGTATTCTTATTTTCCTCTCGCTCAACATATTTGTATGAATAAAATTCAATGCCAAATGTTATAAA
>JAEIHY010017748.1:0-110774 GCA_018904565.1 Drosophila tsacasi | reverse complement strand
AAGTGTTCATTATAAGGACCTTACCTCTTCATCGGTGCGCTGCGTGTTCTGTCCATCCGTCTCCTCGTCCTCCTCCTGCGACTCTTCCAGCAGGTCGCCCTCGCTGCTCTTGGCGTCCAGATAGGCGGTATATTTCACCAGGCTGGCATCGTTGGCATCGCTGTTCTCCTCGCCATCCTCTGAGCCCTGGTCGCACATCTTGGACATAAGGCCGTAGGCATCCGTCTCGTCTTCATCCCCGCCGACTGGCTCGTAGTCATCCTCGTAGTCGTACTCCACGGACTTTAGCGACGTCTGCTTGGACTTGCCCTCAGCGGAAGGTATCTTTGACAGGCCGCCCGAATCGCGACGCTTGCTGGCCGGAATACTCTCTGCCTTGGCAGCAGCAGCAACTAAGCGGTGTCTTGCATTGCCACTCTTTCCAGTGGCGGCGGCAGAGGCGACCAGTGGCGTTTTTGCCTGCGCCGAGAGCATTTGGCTCAGAGTGGAGCGGCTCTGGTTTGGGGCTAGCTTGGGCTTGTTGTTGGCCGGCGGCAAGGTGAGCTTCCCGCCGCGTCCACCAGCCGTCTGTCGCTCCGGCTGCGGAGTCGGCGGAGTGCACGGTGCACTCTTGTCCTCAGCCTCGTCCTTTTCGAAGTCGAAGTACGTGTCCGACTCCAGCACATCCGTCAAGGCGTTGAACTCCATCTGGCTGTTCTTCTCGATCGCCTTGTCGAGCAACTCCAGGGATTTCTCCAGCTTATCGATCTTGTCGGGCTCCTCGCTAACGCCGCTCAGCTTGGTGCGGCGGCCGGAGGCTAAAGGATTCACCTTGTCGGTGCCAAGCTGTGACGCGATAAAATTCTTTATTCTGTTCCCGATTAACTTATGGTTGCCTTTGTACTCACAGTGTATTCCTCCAGCTTGCGATAGCCGCTGATCTCCAGCTTGGACTTCTCCAGCTTCAGCATCACCTCCTTGCACTTCTTCTGCTCGTTGAGGAGCTGCTGGCGGAAGTTCTTGGACTCCAGCTGCACCTTGCGGGCCATCAGCTTCATGTCGTTGTCCTTGTCCTCGAGACGCTGCTCCAGGGATCGCAGCTTGTCTTGCAGCTTCTGACGCTCGTCAAGGTTCCTAGATAAATAGATCAAATATAGCTTTAGCAATGCTTTTGAACGTTTAAAGTTATAAAAAATAACTAAAATAAACCTAAAAACGCTAAACCAATTGACTAAAAATCATAAAAACATACTTATCCTTGTTGAGCTGGCTGTAGTGCTTGTTCTGATCGCTAAGCGACAGGATAATGGCTTCCTTCTGCTTGAGTTTCTGCTCCAGATCCTTGTTGATCGCCTGAAGATTGCGGTACTTGGTCTGCCAGACGCGCAGCTCCTCGGCGTGCGAGTGCAGCAACTGGGGTAGCTCCGCGTTGTTGGACTCGTACTTGTTCAGCGCCGACGACTGGCGGTTGTGGAGCGTACGGAGCATCCGGTTCTCGTGCGCCAGATTAGCTATCTCCGCCTGGGCATCGGCCAGTTGGTTCTGGAAGGTCTTGGCGCGCAGATTCCTCGCGGACATGACACGCTGATGGATCTCACTGTGGTTCTGTGCCGAGGCCACCATTGCTGGCTGGCGGAGGCTGCCGTTGCTAGATCCTTTCATGCCACCACGATGCTGCGGAGGTGGCTGCTTCCGCTGATAGAGCAAACTGGCCGATTCCCGGGAGCTGGCCGAGAACAGGCTCTCACAGCTTTTGGCCGACGTACTGCGGGGGGTAGTTGAGGAAAGTAAGGATTGGATTTCAGTGGTAGAAGTGGAGGAGAATTATCTAAACTCACGCCATCTGATTGGTTGGACTCAAGCGAGGTATTGCCGAGTTAAAGGACATTGCCGGCTTGCGCGGGGATACCATCTAAGATATGGCCCGTGCTCCGGAAGATTAAAGGATTGCTCCGCGAAGGCTATTTAATTTTTAAGAGCCTGATACGGATGTTTAGAGTGTTAGTTAGCAAGTCGAAACAGAGAGAGAGTTAGCCGGTACGAGGCGATGCCGATGTAAAAATGTTACTGAAAGGCCTGTGTCTGCTGCTGCTAAGGTTACTCCGTTTGATGTTTGTTTATTGTTAGCTCCGCCGCCTGCTGCGTTGTTGGGGTTCAGTTTTGACTCCAGTCCTGGGTCCGGACCAGTGACTGGTTGCCATGGCGCCCTCGATAGCTCCGACTATCGAATGGGGGAGGAACAGCCCTCGAAAAGGGGTCTAAAAATAGTTTTGAAGTAGTTAAATTGTTTGAAGTTCTATTAAATCGGTCTAAAGTTAAATGTGTAGTTATAAATGTCTTAACGTTTCAATGGTATCTTCTGGATATAAAGCTCTGTACTCACAAATTAAATTCAACAAACTCTTAATAATTTTTAGCTTGCAAGTTTTTATTATCTATGCATTTAAGATTAAAATGTTGTTTGAAAACAATCTGGATAAGAATATAGACTAAGACTTTCTAATTTAAAAAGTTAATAGTATCTGAAAATAATTAATTCTTAAATAACATTATCAAGTTGAAAATAATCGTAACTTGTTTCTTTGTGCATAAATAAGGGTTAGTCAAAAATAAGTAAGTAATAACGCTGTCTTATTAAGCCTCTTCAGCAACACTGGCCTTCATCTTCTGGTACTTGATGCGATAGGATCCCTCCGGATCGTAGATCTTCTCCAGTCGCTCCCAGTCCGTCGGTCGGTTGTCAATGAGATGGTTTGTCACCTTCTCGGCCCCGAAACGTTGCTTCTCCGTGCATTTGCTGCATTCGGTCATAATAGCGTCGGGCAGGATTTCTATAATACAATTTTGTAACGTTTTTGAAATGACTCTCTATCCTGAAACCCACCTTTCAGCATCCTGCCATCGGGCGTGCAGGGCCCAGTGCCCTCCAAGCACTTGATATAGTTGTTTAGCAGTCGTTCCTGGCTTAGGATCTCATCGAGGTCCACGTTGTCGAACTTGTTGTCGTAGGGCGCCTCTACCATTGGCGCTGACGAGGTGGCCGGCGGATGGGGCACTCCTTCCACGCGGCAAAGTACCGTGCACAATAGTGCCAAGGCCACCGATGCGTTCCACATGACCAAACGGAGGCTGGAGTGTCCCATTTCGAAGTATAATCGTATGCTGTTAATAGCTTCAGTAACCTGGGCTTTTATAGGTAAACTTACTGGCCTGCGTGTCTCGTTCAATTTGGTTAATGTCCAATTGGGCGCAAATTAAGACAATTTAATTTGATTACCTGAAAAGGCCGTGGGGTTAGCAGGCGAACGCATTTGCAACGGAATCGATTTTATTTTATTTTTTAAACAAAAAAATAAAAAAGCTTCCTGTGCTTAAATATTAAAAATATATAAAAAGTATTAATTATATTTATTTGCCATTAGCTTAACTCATAGAATATGAATAGAAGGGCCAGCAATGGATACTTGTGAACAAAATATAGTATCTCATTTTTCATAACATTAAAAATAAGATATAAGATATTAATCATTTATGATAAAAATAAGAAACAAAAATAAGAACCAAAAACTTGTTCAAATATAATGTTAATTATAAAATAAAAAAAGATTTAAGTGTATGACAAATTAAGTCTTGGCAGAGAGAGAGAATTGTATGTAGGCACTATTTCAAAGTATAACCTTATGGAAAAAGCGTATATAAATATTAAACAATGTAACAGAAAAAAGAAAACAGTGACTTAAAGTACAAAACACTTGATACCTTTATATGACCTCTTTTACCGTTATTTGAAAAAGATGCCGCCTTTCTATTTAGTGTTACCACATTCTATGGCATGGCAGCTCCGATAGTCCGATACCTGATAGCCACAGTTCAGAACGAGTTGGCAGGCTACCTGATGCTGAGGCGCTTTCTTTTTCAATGAGTTTTCTTTAATTGCTCCATTTACGCAAGTAACCAAAATCGATGCAATTGCCCACATCCGGAAGCATTGCGGCCTAGGCAACGCGTCCGACACCCAGTAACTGCCCGTGGATTGGGTAACCGTGCGGGAAATGCCAAAAAGACGACCATCTGTGCGGCGATCTCGATTTCTCGAACGTTTCGCGACGTGGGCGCCCCCGCCCCCAACACCAAGGACGACCTAGAAACGCCCAGACAGCGCCGATAATCTAGCACAGGTGACATCAGCCCGGGAGGAGCACATCGCCATGATCCACGTCGGAGAAAATTCGTGGAATCTGCGGATCTTCATCACGGATCTGGCGCTGGAGCGGACGATGCGCGTGCGCGGTGACCAGCACATCGGTGGGATTATGCTGCAGCTGGTGGATCCAGAAAATCCCAAGGACTGGTCCGACCACGCGCTGTGGTGGCCAGCGAGGAACGTTTGGTTAAACAGGACGCGCCTCACGCTGGACCAGTGTGGCGTGCAGGCCGACAGCCTGCTGCACTTCACGCCCATGCACAAGATACTGCGCGTGCAGCTGCCGGATCTGCGGTATCTGGACTGCCGCTTGGACTACTCTGTGAAGACCTTCGCGGCCGTGGTGAATCTGTGCAAGCAGCTGGACATTCGCTATCCGGAGGAGTTGTCGCTGTGCAAGCCGCTGGAGGCGGAGCACCTGAAGCGTAACTTTGCCCAGTTGCCGCACCAAAAGCGCGTGGCCATCGCCGAGCCGGATGGCACCAGTTATCTGCAGCCGGCGGCCGATACCAACTCGTTTGTGCCCATTAGTGCCTCCTTTCACGGTGAAGGTGGTGGCAGCACTGGCAGCCTGGACAAACCATCGGCGCCGGGATCCTTTTTCTGCGCCCCGCTGTCGCCGCACAATCACAGCAGGGGCCGCTCGCCCATGGCCTCGCCATCGCCATCGCCGGGAACGTGGAAGCAGAGCCAGATAGGCTACGCCACCTACGACTCGTCGTCATCGAGCCTGGGCGACTTCCAGGAGAACCTGGCCAGCTCGCCGCCCACGCCGTGCTCGGATGTCCGAGCGCAGCAGCTGCGCCCCAAGTCGCTGGTGGAGAAGGCCCGGCTGAATGTCGGCTGGCTGGACTCCTCGCTGTCCATCATGGAGCAAGGGATCCGGGAGTACGACACGCTGTGCCTGCGCTTCAAGTACTTCACCTTCTTCGACCTGAATCCCCGGTGCGACCAGGTGCGCATCAACCAGCTGTACGAGCAGGCCAAGTGGAGTGTCCTCAACGAGGAGCTGGACTGCACCGAGGAGGAGAGTCTGATGTTCGCCGCCCTGCAGTTCCAGGTCAACCATTACGTGGACTCGACGCCCGCGAGCGGTGGAGCCATTGATTCGGGAATTGAGACGTCCAGCCAGGAGAACGACAACGATGACGAGATCGATTCGGCGCTGAAGGAGCTGCAAATCACGCTGGAGGGACCGAACGGAGGAGATTCGGTGAATATCACGCGCATTCCCGAGCTCTCCGACTACCTGCGCTACCTGAAGCCGCAGAGGTTCACGTTGCGTGGCTACAAGCGCTACTACTTCACCTACCGGGACCTGCACCTGCACCTGTTCAAGAACGCCGAGGAGTCGCGTCGCATGGCCCCGGCTGTCAGCATCAATCTGAGGGGTTGCGAGGTCACCCCCGATGTGAACCTGTCGCAGGGAAAGTACGCCATCCGGCTGGAGGTCTCGCCGGAGGGTGGCCACGGACCCAACAGCGAGGTGTGGATTCGGTGCGAGAACGAGCAGCAGTACGCCAAGTGGATGGCCGCCTGTCGCCTGGCGGCCAAGGGAAGGTCCCTGGCGGATAGCTCGTACGAGAGCGAAGTCGATGGAATACTGTCGCTGCTGCAGATGCAGCGACCGGTGCACGGCGTTCACCTTAGTATTGATCCGCGATCCGTGGAAGCCGGAGATTACTTATCGCCGAAGACGCTGCGCCGGCTGTCCAACAAGGCGGTCCAGCGGATACTGGAGGCACATGCCAACGTCCGAGAGCTGAACCCCTTGGACTCGAAACTGAAGTACATCCAGGCCTGGCAGTCCCTGCCCGACTTTGGCGTCACGCTGTTCATTATCAAGTTCGATGGGCACCGGAAGGAGGAGCTGCTGGGCGTGGCCCATAACCGAATTATGCGCATGGACCTGGGCTCCGGGGATCACGTCAAGACCTGGCGTTACAATACGATGAAGGCCTGGAACGTTAACTGGAATATCAAGTGCATGATGATCCAATTCGAGGACGAGAACGTGGTCTTCTCCTGCCATTCGGCCGATTGCAAGGTGGTGCACGAGTTTATCGGCGGCTACATCTTCATGTCCATGCGATCCAAGGACAACAACCAATCCCTCAACGAGGAGCTCTTCCACAAGCTGACGGGCGGTTGGTCCTAGACCCGTTTTGTTCGAATTTTATCGTTTCACCTACGCGTTCGTTCGCATTTTGTGGGGATGAAGCCAATGTTTTATATTTATATATATATTGTTGACCTGACCAGTGGCCTCGATCCGCGCTAACCAACTGATAGACTCACAACTTCAATGCAATCTCGTGTTTTCACGTTCTGCCTGCCACTTAACTCGTTGTAAACTAATCTTGTTGATGATTTTTAACCGCGAAAATCGCTTGCCAAAGGCCTTTTCGCCTGCCTAACTCTAAAACAGACTTAACCGTGGCCTTAGCAATGTTTTTGTATGACTAACTTTTAAGGATACAATAAATAAATATGCCTTACAATAGCGACTCTTTTTATGGATCACGGTTACGGATACTGTTTGAGCACATCTGATTATTTTATTTGTTAATAAGTGTAGCTATTATTATTATCGAAAAAGAGTTCGTTCACAAATATAGTAATTTGCATATGTGCAATCTAAATCGTTCATTAGACGTGAAGGACCATGTCCGAAGTTGTCACAATGTTCTTTTCCTCCTCGATTGTTAGGCTCTCCGGGATGCCAAAGCTCTGATGAAACAGGCTTCCCACTTGGGAACCAAACGTGATGACCGAAAGTTAGAAAATCGTTTCCAGAAGTCCAGTAGATCTTTGTATCTTTTTGACTGTCCAGGTAAGTATTGATTGCTTTAAATTTTTCTGTAGTATCGAACGATATCAAGTTGTAACCAATTCCTTCGCAAAATTGACGAGCTCCAAACCAGTGGGCTGTTATTTTATTCTCAATGTAGTACAGTGTATTGCCTATAAGAACCTGGCTAGTTGGCGATATATTCAAAGACTTTGGAGCGACTAAAGAAATATTAAGAATATACAAAATACTCAAGAAAATAATGATCGAGGAAAAAGCTCACCATCTGGTACTTCGATCCCTGCTGATATATAAATCAGTCCCAGGAAGACCGAGAGTGCTCCACACCGTGTAAACATTTTGTGAATACTATATTGGATCCTCTTCATCTTTTCTCTTTTATACGGTGGTTAAGTTAGATCACGAGGTATAGTAATATATTAAGGTATATTAATGAATCTATATCCCCTTATCACCTTATCTGGTGATGGCTCATATAGTACCTATATATATAGGTATATATATACCTAGTAAATTATCATTTACACTACCTTATCAATATTGATTGTAAATTGGTTTAATAAATGTTAAATTTTCTATTGCAAGTATTGTTCAGATGCCACTGGAATCCTGACCTAGACACTAGAAGTCTTATAATAACATGAATTTCTTTGTGTAATTTGTGGTATAGGCTTTGCCAAAGGGTTTCTCACTAATTATTTTATAATCCTAAAACCATCTAGTTCTAAACAGGAATCTTTGGGACAAAATACTAAACCAGAGATTTAAATCGAAAGAAAAAACATGTAATCAAATCTACTTAGATTTAAGTTTAATGTCACATTATCAATCAACCCTCCACACATTCCAAAAACATTACAAAAAAAATAACAAAAACATTACCTATCAACCCTCCACACATCCCAAAAACATAAAAAAAATAACAAAAACAATTTAAAATAAACATAAACACTAAGACATGGCGGTTAAAAGACCCCGTGATGCGGATGTGCTCAAGCAAAAGAAGGTACTGCGGGTCCGCTTCAAGAAACTGGTCCGTGCGGTCATTATGAACCAGGCATGGCTCTCCGACGCCGAGGAGCAGGGCATCTCCATGAACGTGAAGAAGAACGTGGCGTTGTTCCGGCAAAAGCGCAAGCCCGGAATGCTGACCATGGCCGTAATCCGGAGTCCAAATACCAATAAAATGAGAAGCCATTACTTAAACATTATATTTTTTAGGAGAAAGCCCTAATGCGTTCAAATCCAAAATTGAGGACTATCGAGGAACGGAAGAAACTTTGCCTGCTTATAGCAGGGTTGGAGTGCTTCTCTAAATATCCGCCGGTAAAAGGGTTTCTCTTATTTTTTCTCTCTGAAAGTTACCTGTGTTTTTTGGTTGAACTTTTAGAAAATTCGTGCTCGCATGGCACCTGTTCTCGAGTTTATGCACATCAATGAATCGCGAGTGATTATCTCAGAAGGCGACATGCCTATTATAGTCTATTTTATACTGAACGGTGAGGTCGAAATGAAAAAGAATATATACAACAAGGCAAGTGTTTACCTATTGTCTCAAAGATGTAAAGATATTTTTCAATTTACTTATTTTTCAGACCACAAAACAATGGACTGAAGTGCCAGAGGCTATATTCGGTCCTGGGGACTGTTTCGGCGATGTCGAGATGACTGAGTCCTGCCCCAGAATGAACACCTATACGGCCTCGAGTAAGAAATTCCATTCAAGTTTTATGATTAGAATTTTGAACTTTAAACTTTGAACTTGGATCGTACTACGCAGATAGTATCTTTCGTATCTTTTTAATATTTTTTCTACAATAATTTAGCGTCAGAACTATAGAATTAATTATTGTCCTCATTTCATCTGCTTATTTCGGATGTTTTTAGCTGGCTGCGAATTGCTTGCCATTTATGACTTGGATTACGATCACATTTTAAAGCCTTTTATGTTGAAACAATGGAACGAAAAGAAGATGGCGTTGAAGGCCTTCGACTACTTCAGTTTTTTCACCCCGGAGCAGGTATGTCTCTCTGCTAGCAAGTCCTTAATAACAATATGGATTTGTAGATCGTTCTCGCCTGCAAGTATGGCTATCTGGCCCAGTACGAACCATTGGACACCATTTACTTGGGCGAAGAGGGCTCCTTGGGCTACGTTCGCTTCGTTCTGAGTGGCGAGTGCGTCATTCTGCAGTGCCTAAACATGAAAGTAAAGCATATCGACAAAAATATATATACATTAAATTGCGTAAATATTTCAAAATAAGGTTGCTTACAAGGACGGGGAGGCCACTTTTGAGCTGACCGACATTGACGAGGACAAGGCCGGATTAAGCATGTTTAATTCGGGGGACAGATTCAGCCGCACAAAGCTCCTAGACATTGCTGACCTTTTGGCTTCGTCTTCCTCCTCCGACGATCAGAGTGGCAGCAAGAAGAAGAAACAGACGGTATTGGTACACATTATCGTGCTCTGTTTCATATTATCTCCAACTTCCTTCCATCTAAAAACAGATGCGCCATATGAATCTGCAAGACATTGAAAAGTTCTGCGGAATCGGAAATGCAGTTGCCGGCAAGAAAAAGGTAAAGGAGAAGCGACCGTTAACTGCAGCTGCGCAGGCCAGGAAAACGACAAGGATAGAGAGCCTGCGAAGAGGAACACCCTACATTCCTGTCCCAGACAGCGATCTGGATTCCGAAGATCAGTATCCGGACCCTGACTACGATGACGAGGATTTATCGGATGTGGACACCAGTAGCTCCACTGCCTCGTACGATCTAGTTGCTGACGCAAATGTGGTGCAAATACAGTTAGGTCGCCGTGCTGGTAGTGAAGAGACGCCGAAAAAAATTTCGAGTTCTTCTTCAGAAATTTTCAGTGCTACATCGGCCGCGAAGGTCGAGGAAAGAACCAGCAAGGAGTCAATAGCCTACTCTGTAAGTGCTTAGAATTAGAATTAGAATTATCTTATAGCAATATATTTTAGCTTTATTCATAATTATATTGGAAAAAATCATATTTTTCAGTGTAAAACTAAGAAAAAAAAACATTATAATTACAATTAAAGGACTAAGATTGCTTTTAATAGGTTTTCAAGGATCCAATCGAGACCCACTTCATAGATGTGGGCTCCCTATCATACGGCAGCATATTTGGTCTGGGCGAGAAAATGGAACATCGTGTGATTATGGCGCGAACTGTAGTACAGTGCCTACTCCTGCCGCGCTTCTGGCTGCTTCACGAGGAGCAGAACCCGGGCAATATATGGAATCGCCGACGGTTCTACTTTGAATGCAATGTACCATCACGTCAGGATCTGTTTACCAACTTCCTGAAGACACGAAAGTGGAACAAGTTCCGACACGACTATATCCAGAGCCTGCTCGATGATAAGACGAATGCCCATATTTCCAAGGAGGAAGATATCCCGATTATGTGTCGCATCGTGGAGACCAGCGACGATGGCATATAGCGGTTTCTCCTCTAAGTCTCTATACTCCAAATACATTGAACAGTGTCCAGTAAAAAATATGTAAACTATAAATTCGAACGATGTATGTATATAAAATAAATGTATTCCTTCTGATAAAAAATTTGTAATAGATTTATTTTTGTATAAAGGGTTTAGCATTTAGCATTTACTTTATTCCATTGTGCAAACTTATCCAACAGAGTTCTGCTTTTGAAATCCAAATCCAAATATAATAACTTAGTTAATAAGCCAATCAATTTATTCGCAACTGATACGTTATTTGCAAATTAATTACTCCTTTGTTTAGTTAAGAGCGCGTTCACAAATATAGTATCTATGAACTGTACAATCTTTATCATTCATTAGTCTAGATTTATTAAATCTGAATTCGTCGCAATGTTCTACCTTATTATCATTATTAGGCTCCCCGGGATACCAAAAGTTTGATGCTACTGGCTTCCCACTTGGAAACCAAACATGACGATCAGTTAGTAAATCATTTCCAGACGTCCAGTAAATATTTGTATCTTTCCGGTTGTCCAGATAATTATTAATAGCATTGAATTTTTCGTTGGTGTCGAGCGAAATTAGGTTGTAGCCCATGCTCTCGCAGGATTTACGGGCTTCAAACCAGTTCTTCGCTACTTTATCCTCAATGTAATACATTGTATCGCCGATAAATATCAGGCTAGTCGGTGCAATATTCACAGATTTGGGAGCGACTACAAAAAAATGTTTATAAAATATATATAATACGTTGGAGAGGGATCTTACCATCTGGTTCTTCGCTCGCCGTAGATAAATATATCAAGCCCAAGAGGACCAAGAGTGTACCACCCTTTGTGAGCATTTTGTAGATACTGTTTTGGATCCTCCTTAGATTTTCGCTTTTATATGTACCACGGTGAACTGATATCATATTTGTTATAAAGTTTTCAGATTATCAGTAACACTTGATGAATAAGGAAGAGATTACTATCTCTTCATAACGGAAATGTTTAAGAACTAAGTTAATAGAAAACTATAGTCTGTAAAAAAATGCAGTCAACAATCTCAATGGGAACATTTTTGTGTTCTTTATTTCCTGGTGTATTATTAACCAGCGATTCTGTTGAAATATTAAATAAAATATATTCTCAAAGATGTGTGAGTATACAAAGGTTTTAATATAGACTTTTATATACATTTTTAATAACTGTGTAAAAAGTTGTGAGGGTAATAGTGAAACAATTTCAAAGAAAAATATTATCTTATCAGCGACACTGGGTAGGTAAGGGTCTCCTTCTGCCTTGTAACTTTAACTTTAGATAATTGATTGATTTATTTAATTTTATTTTTCATCAGAAACTTTTGTCCAGATTGTGTGTGATTATGTGTGCCTGATATGAAAAGGAATTACTCAAATATTTGTAGCAGAACAAATCAATCGGAGATTACGCTCACAGATATAGAACCTCTTAACTGTACAATCTTCATCATTCATTAGTCTAGATTTATCATATCTGCCACGGACAGTCGCATTGTTCAACATTATTAAAATTATTAGGCTCTCCGGGATACCAATAGTTCCATGGAACTGGCTTTCCACTTGGAAACCAAACATTTTGTAAATCCCTCATGGTCCATTTTTAAATTTATTTTATTTATGTGGATGGTATATAACATAAAATGAATGGGCTTAACATATATTTAATAATTAATTGTTTCTTATTTAGATAATTACTTAAAACTATTCCTATGTATTAGTTTCACGAAAACTTAATAAGTGAGACTTAAGACTGTATATAGTCATGCATTATTTATTGTCGCGTCGAGTCAGTTCAATTGTAAACAGCGAGGATACTCAAATTTCGGTTTCCATCGATTTCCTTTTTTCCGTTTGCAAGCTCATTTTTAAAACTTTGGCGCTACAGTGTTAAGTGTGGCCAAAATGGCTCTGCATTTATCGATAAGTTCTATCGACATTGCAGCTGTTCAACTTCATATTGGCGCCGGCTCCGTTGTCATGGAAACAAAAGTTTGATTTTAACACTCCATATCCTTAAACTAAATTTTCACCTGTTTTACGTTTTTGACTATTATTTCCGTGTCCTTAATGTGACCCAGTTGGTGGGAGGCCAAGGAAATGGAAGAACAGGAGGAACATGAACGGCAGGCGACGCGGACGGCGTACGAAGTGCAACAGGACTTTGGATACAGCAGCGGACTGCGTTCCGAGATTATTTGGGATTCGTAGGTTATGCAATTGTTTTCTGTGACTATGACGTTACTCCTACTGCCCGTGCACAGACTCACGCCTGACCAGGCGCCAGTGCTGATGCAGAAGATCGAGAGCCTTATCCCCGAAGACGACTCCCGGAACGCCAAGGCTGTCAATCGCCAGCGGCAGCAGGTCTTCCGCAATGTCTGGCAGCAACGGCGCTTCACCAACGGCACCCTGCTGTCCGCCATCATTTACGTGCTAGTCACGCCGGAGACGGAACCGGAGCTGGCCCTGCAGTCCACCAACTACAGCTGCCACCCCGTTTTTCGGACGCGCCGCTGCATGAAGGGCGAGTACAGTGCCGCCTGTTGCATGATCTTCGTGGATGAACACGGACGTGTGTACTCCAACTGGCAGCAGTATGTGTTCCGCAATACTCTGCCCAGGGGCACAATGATTGCTCCCAGCCAGGGCGTCTACACCTTCACCAACGACGATGCTGAGCCGGGCGTCCAGTTGATGCTGCATCCCACACCAGCGTCGTATAGTCGGAATCGCTTGCTCAGTGCCGGCGACAAGGTGGCCACTGTGGGCGGCTTGGTGGCCACTGTTCCAGTGGCAGCTGCACTGGCAGTGCCCGTTGCAGCTCCCCTCGTGATTGCAGCCACCGCTGTGGGCGTGGCCACGGCCGCCTACAGTACCCTACGCTCGGCATCACATCTCATCGATCGGCGGCGCCACGGACAGAGCACCTGCATCACGGACAGTGAGGCTCGCAGTTCCTGGCTTGGAGTGGCGGGCGGCGTGGTCGGATTGGGCGCCACCGGAGCAACAAAAGCCTTGTCCTCGGTGGCCGGAAGGGGCTACAGCATCAATCCCGCAGCTCAGCTGGCCGTCAAGGGCATCAATGTGGGCTCAGTGGTTATTTCCGGCACGGGTGTGATCAACGGTGTCTACGACATGTATTTGGTGAGGCTGCTGTATATTAATATGGTAATATTTTATTAAATCTGATGATTATTGTCTTTGCTTCATCAGAAAATAGGTGACGATCAGGCCATCAACAGGCTGGATATGCTTCAGATGGCCTCGCACCTGGTGATATTCACGCACTCCATTAATAACTTACGCATAGCTTCCAAGGCGACCAACGGTTCCAACTTAAGACGAGCGTTGCGCAATCAATCCCGGTATTTAAATTGGTAGATGTGCCTATATAAATTCACTTAACATTTATTTTTGTCATGCAGCAAAGTCTTCGATCGCATCTCGCAGGAGTCCACCAAGCTGCACCACAGCAGTCAGGGTGGAAAGTTCGATATTGTGCGTACCCTCAATGACATTCCGCTCAAGGAGGTGCTGCTCAGCCTGCACAACCTCAACTCAAACCTCAGTCAGGGCGTGGCGGCGGTCACAACTCTGCTGCCCCAAATAGTTAGGCTGGGCAGCGGTGGTCAGCTGGATCTGGAGGCGCTGGCTCAGCACTTTGGGCAAAAGTTCGTGCAACACATTGGCAATGCATCCAGCCTCACGGATGTCCTGGAGGCCATGGCCAGGTATTTCAGCGATAAGGCCGTGCAGCTCCTAATGCAAATGACGCGGACTTTTCTTGAACATAATGTGGACTCCATAGATCGAACCCTGAACACGTTCATATCGACTGAAACGGTGCTCTATCGGATATTAATGCACTCGGTGAATACGTTTGATAGCTTTGGCGAGGACTTTCTGCACAGCCGTCGGGAGGAGATCCTATCCATGGTCTCCAAGTACTTCAAGTCATTGGAGTCCGTTAATAATGAAAACTGTCGCAAGTACAAGTGCGCCGTCTGCAAGGGCGCCTATTATATAAGTCGCATATAGACGGGATTGCTAATGGGGAAATGTGTGTGCTGTGTGATTCCTCAACTGCAGTCTTAATGCTTTGACACATTATTTTCGTAAAAATTGTCTGTTCTTATGTGCGACACATGCCTATTTTGTAAGACACTTCTCTAGATCGCGTATTTTTTAATGTTTCCACAATAGATAAAATGGCAAACGTCTCATATGTTAATTGTATTTATTCTTAGAGCCCAAAGAGTCATCCAAGCAGAATGCGCTGTGAAAATCCCAGGAGATAGTTTATAATATTTATTTTTGTACAATTTAGGTTCTTATAAAGAGTACTTTTTATTCAACTAAATGCCTTAGCCTATAAATTGTGTTTGTGTTGTCCCTCGCACAGTGGGAGCAACAACTAAGGTACCGAACTCTATAAGAGTGAGCGCGACTTGTGCCAGAATGTACAACTAACTATATAGTATGTGTGCTAAGCTAACCTATGGACGGATGATGCAGATATAAAATGCTTGGACTAGTACCTAGCAGAAGAACTCTTCCTCGCAAACATTAAAGCAGCAGTAGGGTATGTTGTTGTAGCTGCTGAAGGAGTGATCTCGCTTGAAGCGCTGCTTCTTCTCGTGATGCTTCTTGGGCTTGTAGCGAGGCATCACGTCCAGCTCGCTGAGGCGGTGGAAATGCTCCCGATTGACCTTCAGATAGCCGCCCATCGGGAAGCTGCTCCGGATAATATGGAGATGATTCTTGTCGTACGCTTTGGCGTCTAGAAAGGAAAACCAGAAAGGGGGAAACGTGAGCGAGTGAGCAAATTGATCTTGAACCTGCGCCTTGAAGTCGGTTAACTGTTGCATCGGAACTGCTTTGCATATATGCAAGTGAATATTAATGTTAATTCCGAAGTCTACACATTTTAAAACGTGTTTTCGGCACTGCAGTTCCGAATGCGATTATCTGTCTGGAGTTGACTGACACCCTCTGGCCTTAATCACGCCTTGTAGTTCTTTCCTTAACCGACTAATCATAGTTTAATTATTAGTATATTTATTATACTTACGTCCCAGCCGATTTAGATGATGGTGCGAGAACTCAATGGACCGCCTATCTCTTCGCGCGCTCTCGTCCTGCTGGAACAGGTGCTCGCACGCCTCCATGGCGAACTTCTTCATTCGCTCCAGGGAGCAGTAGCTGCTCGACGCACTGCCCGACGAGCTGCCCACCAGGCAGCACACTCCGAGGGCAATCAGCAGCGTCCAGCGGCACACATTGAACTGCAAAGAGAGAAGGCGAAGAGGATCGTGAGTATTGAGTTGATTACAAATTCCAAATTAAGCCTCCCGATTTCCAAATTTAAATCCACGCTGACGCTCTCAGAATTTATGGCATAAGTGTTACAGTGTTCCTCTAACCGGCTGCACTCTGCTCTGCCCTGGCTCGATGCCCCGAATCTGGATTAACCACTTTGTCTGACGACAGTGACAGGACGCCGGGATGACGTTGCCGGGTTCGTCGGGATGCGGCCCATAAACTGGGTCAAAATCGAAACAAGACCGAAACATCGAAAACTGGAGCGCATTTGCAAGTCGACGCGGCCAAATGGTCAAAATTTAACTGCTGCTTTTAATGACCGAAACTTCCCCGACATTACAGAGAGTGGAAATTATGTAATGCGCCGACGCCGCCGCCACGCCAGGTAGGCATTTCCGCATTTTGCATTTAACATTTCGCACTTGGCGACTGTTTAGCACCCTCGCTCCCATATAAATCCGATCGTCGGCATTATGCTTGCGGTCGAGCTTGGGCCTGAGCCAGTGGAGGAGAGAACAAAAGCGCACTTGTTGTTTATTTTGATATTTTTAGCTGACAGCCGCCCGTCAATTACAGCACACACCCACTTTTTCGGGGTAACTGATTAATGCAAGCCACTAAAGTTGCATTTTTTTAGATGAGAGTTTTAATTTGTTTTCTTTAACTATTAAGTAGGGGAAATGTTTTGGCTTACTGCTAGCTAGGGGTTTCCCTGTTTGTATCCTTAGTAAAGTCTTAATTCAATGCTGTTTAGTTTATAAGATTTTATGTATTTAATAGTAACTATGTATAGGGATTTTTCTATTCAAAAACCAATTTGATTTCATTTTATTCTCACAATTTTGTTTTGTTTTGTAGGCATAACTCCTATATTCCGTACTTTATTATTAAGTTCTATAGATTCTCACCTTTGAATCCATTTTTAATCCGTTCTAGGATCGGGCAAGCCACACGATGTACCGTGCCTTGGATGCCACACTACGTATACGTGTTTTTGGCGGGCAAATTGAAATATCCCAGCGAAGAAATGTAAACGAATGAACTGGCTTTTGGCTCGCAACGAATAAAGCCGACGACTGATAAGCACGAATGACGAACGTACAATGAAAGCTCGCCCGAAGCTGCTTAGCTTTTATACGCGCATGCAAATCGAGGATCGCAGCTTCGGCTCGGCTCAGGTAAACTTGAAGTCGACTTCCCCCAGGTTCTCGACGTGCTCTTTTTCGGCCTTTTTTATTGGGGGATGGAGCGATGGAGATGGAGAGAATGCAGCCAGGAGTTTTGCGTAAGCGGCAAGGGCGGCACACCTTTCCAGGGCATTTCAGACATTTATATATACCTATAACCATGTTTTTTTTTATCAATGGACGTCAGGAGTTTGGCTTTTATAGTTGGTCCAGTGGCGTGTCGGCACCACCTTCAAATCTTCGTCATCGATTTCAACATAATTATTATGATTTCTGTGCGCTGAGTCACCTCCAACATAACATCTCCATGATGATGGCCTAGCTGCTTTTGATTAAAGACCTGCCACAAAAAAGTTTACACTGTTATCAGGCACCTAGGACGTGTAATAAGGTAATAAGCAATTGATCGGATTTGGCGGTCACCACCACCCGCTCTGGACGACGTAGTGAAAGTTTCCCATATTCACATGACACCGCTTGATAAGTTGGTCGCAATAAATCGATTAAACAATAATAATTACGATTTTGAAGTTCAATTGGATAATAAAACTAGAATCGGTCAAAGCATGATGAAAGAGTATGCCATAAAATAGTAAACAAGAATCAAGGCATTTTACGCTGCACTTAGTTTTTTTTTTGAAGATTGAAATTCTAACGGAAATATTCAAGTTTTATTGAGTATTTTATGGAATTTTAATAATTACTATGCATATAATTACTTTTGTCAACATTTATAAATACATCCAAAAATTATAAGCAGTCAATTCTGGTAATATCTTTTCTTTGCATTTCATTTAATGTGGCTTTTGTGGAACTTACGAGTTTAATTTAGATTTAACCAAAAATCAAATGAAATTTTAACACTGCTTTTTTTTTGGAGACCTTCAGAAAACCATTAAAAATAACAATATGAAGGGGAGAGGCCATAAACAACTTACTGTGTAATTGTGAATTTAAAGAATTTGTTCCGAAATAAAAGTTACAAAATAGGAATCACGTGTAAGCAGGAATGACTTTTAGAGCGGTATGGCTATGGATATGAACAAAGTCAGTCGCACAGATTGATTCGCGATCAGACTCTGCGCACACGGGATGCTCTTCTACGACTGCCTGAGTGACCGTACGGTCATAAGCTCTCACGGGTTTCGTTCGGTAGTGTTGCCATATGCTTACACATGATTGAAAAATATTGAGAATAAAATGAGTATTTAAATCGATCCTATAAATAATTATCCGAGATAAATAAATATTCTTTTAAGTTATTTATTAAAGATTCTGGTTACTTCTACAGAACTATAGCTTTGTAAACATTAGGAACGTGAGAGAGAGTGCAGGTTTTTCCCCTATATGGTATGTACGGTTCTAGAAATGAGAGCGAAAGTCAAACCACTTTCACTCTCGTTTCAGGGTTGTGACGCTTTCAAGCCATTCGGCTGTCTCTCCATTACTCTTGCGCTCTCTTTCTGGCTTTGTGCGACAGCATCTGTTGACGTTTCGCTGACATTGAGCTTTAACGGTTGTTCTGTATCGTAAGAGACCGGGCGTCATCGTCACCGTCGTTAGTTCTTATTTTGGAAGCTCCCTTCAGATCGCACCTTTCCATTATTTTTAGCCGCTCTCTCGGTCAATGCACACTTTCGGCCGCGTTTTTTGTGGGCTTCGTTTTGGTTTTTTTTTTCGTTTTCCGTTTTTGCTACTGCATTCTCGCATGCGGAAACGTTCGCTGGGCCGCCGGGGCGTATGCGCAATGCTGCGACGCAGTTGCATTTCGCATGCCCTGATATGCACGTCGCGCGATCCTTTGGAATTTTCGCATTCCCGTGCCGCGGTCGTCGTCGCAATCTAACGGTACAACACGGATCGGGGCACGGTCACGTTCTGGGAACCAAGTGGAATGTTGGCGAAAAATTCGCCCGCGGAAATATGCGGCACTTAATTACTGCTGCTGGCTGGCTCCACGGGCCACTCGACGACTCTCATTCATAAATACAATTTCACAACCTGATTTAAGAATCGCGCCACTTGCGCCATGTCAACGATCTCCGAGTGGAGGGAGGGAGAATGGCTTACCTGACCCTACCTGGGCATCGAATTCACGTCGCTCTGATTGCCGAAAAAAACAACATAACATGAGTCCAGCGACGAAAAGCATAAACCACAAACTGGTTTCTAATAGAATCGCCGGGGCCAACGTCGATCTGATATTCGTGCAGTCTAGACGAGGGCATGGGCATGGGCATGGATCCTTGCCTTGGCAACAGAAGAAAAGAACAGGGAATGTCGCTTCCTCATCTTCCGAGAAGATCTCTGTGTGCGGACAGGACAGGAGACGGACAACGGGCGGACAGGACCGCTCGATTGCAGAGCGTGTGAGCTAGTGTTTTTGTTTTGATGCCCATTCCATCGCCTGTTCCTTGAACTGAGGGCGAAAGTGGTGCGTCACGTCATCATCTCCAGTGTCTGACTTTGCCGTCGGCTTTGTCGTTCACCTTTGCCATCCTCATCCTTGCTCGCATCTCCTCCTCCTGTGGCTCTTTTTGGTATGCCAAAGGGTCTTCCGTTGCGCCCCGAGTTCAAAAAACTCTGCGATTGCCTCGCAGCGATCGCATTTCAAATTAGAAACTCTTTTTTTGGGGGATCCGATGGCACATGGCCAAGGCTATTTAATGCTCTTTCGTGCGTGAATCTTGTGAACATTAGCTCTCAAGTGGGAAATAAATAAATAAGGTAGAAAGGTTAAAATTGAACACATAATTGTATAGGGAAAGGATAATTCATTAGGTCTGTAATTTAATCATGAAACTTATTCCCCATGGTGAAGATGTATAAAGAACGATCGGTTAAGGCTAATGCTCACTTTATTTTTGAATTAAATGTTTCATGGTTTTTTCTTGGATTAAATATATTAATTTAAAATTTAAGAATTCAATCTATATAAATAATTTGGGATATTAGAGTAGAACTTCCGTAGAGACGTCAAGAAGCACTTTCCTAATTTTCGCTTAGGTGAACGTGCATTTTTTTAATCTTAATTGTCAATTACCTTTCCAAATTATACGTATACTTCTTCATCGGAATCAAATTAATTTAAAAAGCTATAATTTCATGGAATCTCTCTTCAGTCTCTTTGATTACCTTCAAACATGAAAATATTGGAGGAGTTTCTATGTAAAAGACAGTTCAATACACTTTTCGGTGTTTAGGGAAAACCTGGAGGCTAATAACAAATACCTCTGGTCATAGTCACTCTTGTTTCTGAGTAACAATTTCGTCATAAACGCAAAATGACTAAGTAATAGCTTGGCAACATAAATCAAGATTAGATGACAACGAAATCAAATGTTTTCAGAGTTGTCAGCATCGCTGCCTAAGTAATAAATTAAAATTTTAATAATTGTGTTGATCAATAAGTATTTCTTACCAAAAAATAGCAGATAAATTAAAATAATTTTTGTAATTAAAACCAAATTGAGTCTTTTGTTACCCAATTTAAAGGTGATCCTAATGGGCTGCTGAAATGACAAATTTTCAATTATTTCCATATCTCAATTATCTTATGAGGGCTACTTCTCAAATCAATAGATCTAGCTAAACTTTAGTTTTAACACTTTAAATAATTTATTAAAGACCACGACGAGAGCAGGTCGCTCTTCAAAAACAACCAATAGATGGAGCTCTTACTTAAAAGCGCCACCTACTCGGTTAAGACCTTACTTCAGCTGTTTCATCGAATGTGAAAACTGGCGGTCACACTAAAGTAAAAACAAAAACAAAGAGGAAAGAATAAAAATGTTAATTTCCCGGCTATTACGAAAACAACGCATTTCCGGAAATTTAAGCTGGTCCCGTTGGAGCAGCGATGCCGCCAAGGCTACCACCGTGGCGAGTCCGCTGGACGCAACCCCAGAGAAGCGGCAGCAGCTGATCAGCGAGCTGGCGGAGCCGCTGGACCGCCAGAGCCGGCCCGCCATCGATCCCAAGGAGACGAGTGTAATGCTCTTCCCCGGCCAGGGCACCCAGTATGTGGGCATGGCCAAGGACTTGCTCCGTTTCCCCGGCGCCCGCCGCATCTTTGAGCTGGCAAACGAGGTACTGAAGTTCGACTTGCTGAAGATTTGCCTGGAGGGACCACGTGAGAAGCTGAATCGCACAGAGCACGCCCAGCTGGCCGTGATGGTCTCCTCGCTGGCGGCGTTGGAGCAGCTGCGCGAGGAGCGACCCAAGGCCATCGAGACGTGTGTGGCCGCCGCTGGCTTCAGTTTGGGGGAGATCACCGCCCTGGTGTACGCGGATGCCATACCATTTGACAAAGCGCTGCGCCTGGTGCAGGTTCGAGCCACCGCTATGCAGGCTGCCTGCGATCGGGCAGCCGGAGCCATGGCCATGACGCTGTACGGACCGGACACGAACCTGGGCGAGGCTTGTGCCCGGGCGCAGCAGTGGTGTGTCGACAAGGGCGTGGAGTCGCCCTATTGCGGCATCGCCAACTACATGTACCCGCACTGCAAGGTGGTGGCCGGCAATGTGGAGGCCCTCGAGTTTCTCGAACAGAACGCCAAGGCCCTGAAGATCCGGCGGATGAAGAGACTGGCCGTTAGCGGCGCATTCCACACTCCCCTCATGCAGAGCGCCGTGGAGCCGTTCACCAAGGCGCTGAAATCGGTGCGTCTGCAGGATCCTGTTATCAGAGTGTACTCGAATGTGGACGGCAAGCCGTATCGCAGTGCCAAGCACATTCTGACGCAGTTGCCAAAGCAAATCCTGAGGCCCGTCAAGTGGGAGCAAACACTCCACGAGATGTACGAGCGCAAGCAGGGCGTCGACTTCCCGCGAACCTTTGAATGCGGTCCTGGCAAAGGTCTCGTCCAGGTCCTGGAGAAGGTCAACGCCAAGGCGGCGCAGACGAGCTTCAATGTTACAGCCTAAATTTGATAATAAAATCCGTTGTTGCTTTTATAAAAATGTATTCTTCTTAGCTGCTGAGGAACAAAAAATAAAATGAAGCGTGGGAGCTCGCAATCTGCGTCAGATCCTTAACTCTTGTCGTCCCGGGTGCGCATGCGATGTGCGAAGGCGGCGCCCTTGTTCTTGCGGAAGCTCTCAAAGGGATCGTGCATGTTGGCGCCCACGCCCTGTAGATAAGGATTAAGGACATTAGGGATAGTTTTCTGGTGATACTTGTGCCGTCGCCTCTTACCTTATACATTTCGCGACGATCCCGCACCTCGCCACCGGAGATGGGCGTATCTATGCCTTGGTTCTTTGAGCCCAGTCCCGTCCCAGTGCCCGCCCAGCCCATTTTCATGAGCATTTGGTGGCCCTTGTTCGTCTCCTCGATGAATTCCTGGGGCTTGGCAAAGTTGCTGCCCCTGGAAAGTGCAAAGAAAATTCATTTTGAACTTCAGAGCTGCCTTACTCGTCCCTTTTACTCACAGGAAACTTGGCGGTGTTGGGGATCTGTCTCGCTCCACTCGTCTAAGGGCGTTGTTGTTCCCATTGTTGGCATTGTTGCCCGAGTTGCTTCGCTCGGCACGATTCTCCCTATTGTTGTTGGTGTTGCTGTTATTGTTCTCCCGTTCGTGACGCGGCGATCGGTTGCGACCCTTGCGATTGCTACCACCTCCACCTCCGCCGCCGGCGGACCTGTTGCGCTGCATCGGTGGCGGCGTCAGAGCCGCCCGTTCAATGGATCGAGAACGGGATCGTGAGCGGGAGCGGGTACGTGATCTTTCGCGCGGCGGCGGTGTGTGGGAACGAGAGCGACTCCGACTCTTGGATCTAAATTAAAAAAAATATATAAAAGAAGTCGTAAAATGCATTCAACTTACACTGCCACACAACTCACCTATAAACCCGCTTATTGCCCTTCTTGGGCTTGGGCTTCTCGAGTACAATGGGACTGGGGGACCGCGATTTCTCCCGTGTGCCATCCTTGATCTCCTCCTCCTTTTGCTTCCGCGCCGCGTTCTTCACCTTGTAGTACTCATAGAGACCGAGCTTCTCCCAGCCCTCACTGCAAGACAAAAAGGAGATACATTGGCAGCTTCCAGGGAAGGCTGTAGGGTAGCCGCCACTCACTTATCCCTGGGACGATCGTGCGAGGGAGCGGCATAGAAGGCATTCAATGCATTGGTCAGCCGCTCGCTTTGGGGCGCCGGAGCTGGCAGTCGTATGTCCGCTGGATCCAGGGGCTTGTAGGTGTAGTCTTCCAGCCGGATTAGGGGCACCATCAGACCCGCGGGCAGGTCGTAGTAAGGCGCTGTGGGTATTTGTGGCTCTCCGACAACGACGGGAGTCTCGGTGGAGTCTCCTTCTGGCTGCTGGCCATCCTCCGATGAGCGTTGATGCTGCTGCTGGTCCGGATGCCCGTCCTCGGGTTGACTTGTTGTGATCACCGCCCGAATGGCAGCATTGAGCACATCGAGATCCACCGGTTCACCCGGCTGCCCACCACCAGGCCTCATGGTCTGGGGATACGCTGCCATGGGCGGCGGCTGTTGCTGCTGCTGCTGCAGTTGGTGCGGGCCTTGTCCCGCCTGCTGCTGGTCGTCGGGCTGGCGTTGCTGCAACTGCATCACCGCCTGAATCGCAGCGTTCAGGACGCCCAGATCAACAGGTGGCTCGTTGTTGGCTCCTCCCGGGCCCTGCTGCATCTGTGGATACGGTCCCTGTTGCTGCTGCTGCTGCTGCATGGGCGGCCCCTGTCCATGATGAAGCATGGGCCCCGCAAAGCCTGGCGGTGGCTTCGACATGTCCGGAATGAAAAAGTTGGGACCCCTGGGATCCGCAAAGGGGTTGCCTGGGTGCTGCTGCTGCTGCTGTGGCTGCTGATGGAAGTTGGCCCCCGGGTAAACATTGTTTCCCGCCGCCTGGGAATGCTGTTGGGGATCGTGCGGCCCCGAGGGATTCAACATATGCTCGCGGTTTCCCGGCATATTCACCCTGTGGGACATCAACGAGGGTATGTTCTTCCCAACGGCCGGGCCTCCTTGGTGCTGCATCATGCTGTGTTGCTGTGACTTCTGGGCCACCATGAGCTGCTGCTCCAGCTGCTGGCGCTGCTGCTCGAATTGGGCAATTTGCTGACTGGCATGTTGGATGAATATTTGATGCTGCTTTTGGTAGCTGCAAATAGGGATAATTATGAGTGGTAGCACCTTAAAGAGACTCGCTTAACTCACTTGTCCAGCGTGGCCTTGGTGTTTTGCGCGAATTTGGCGGTTATGTCGGGATGCGTGTTCTGCAGATTGGTTTTGTACTCCTGCATGGACGAGTCCGGCGACTGCAGCTTCGAGATGACGCAGGCATCGAAGAACTTGGCCTTGGACTCCCACAGCGACAGCAGTTTGGCAAGCTTCTGGCGCTGATCATTGCTGGCAACTGTGTGGGGTTCAGAGATGGTTAGTAACTAACGCCAACCTGTTGAGGATGGGTGAAAATACATACTCAAGTCGGCGCTGCAGAACATCGGAATGACGACATTCTCGAGGTTGTTCTTCAAGTCATTGATGTTCTTGCGCATGCTGGAAATACATCGTTGCACTTAGGACACCGCTGTCAAGCCCGGCCGCTAATGTCTAATGTCTAATGTCTTGGGTCGTCAGTCGGGGGTGGGTTTCGGTCTGCTCGAAAACCAACCCACAAAGCCAGGACGCTGCCCGAGGCTCTGTGGGTTAGTGGTCTGACTTTGTGAATACTATTAACTAAACTATTGGCGATTGACTGTGCGAACTTACCAGTGGTGGAGTATATCATTAACTAAATATATAAGATGCAATTTTTGCTGAAACGTTGAACCATTGACCAAAGCCCTAAAAGTAAATTAACAAACGAAAAAACATATTTTTCTCTAGTTTCTGGTATGCACAACAATATTCTGCCAAAGGTAATTGTTGTGCCAGAATGATATTTTGTTAGTTCTTTCTTTTCTCTTTTGATCTCTCTTTTTTTGCTGATGATTTTCACTGTGTGTTCTGTGTAGTAGGTAGATTTAAGCTTATTAAGTAGGAAAATGATATGTGTGTGTTTGGGTGTGTCTGAGTGTGTTTCCCTAGCTATACTCTAGGTCCCGGATCTGTGGGAACTTGTGCATAGATCGATCATATATATAACGTCTTTTGAAAACGAATCAACGAATCAATCTCGAGCCTTTCTGGGGAATCGACCATCTCTCTCGCTCTTGCATTTCGATATTTCGTTTTTGTATTGCTTTTGGTTAGTATTTCACTCGTTGAAAGAAAGAAACACAATTTAATTAATATATGGAGTATCGTTAATTATAAAACTGAGAGGCATACTTCTTTAAAAGATATTGTAAAACGACATTGATTTTTGCGCTGTCGGTTGAATGCTGTAAAATCCAGTTCTTGCCTAAAATTGCAATATCAAACGGGTTACTCATATTGTCATTGTCACTGGCAATTATATATTATTAGGTAAATGTGTATAAATATTAATCAAAAGTTTGTATGGATATATATTTAGATTTAGTGTGAGTGTTTTGTTTGTGTGCTTGGCAAAGGGGTATTTTCTCATTTAGATAACTTATGACTTATGAGATTACGAGGCTATGGCTATGTATGAACTACAAACAAGCAATAATACTGAGTCCGGCTGCAATAGCAGCCCAACCCGGCCGTATATATTTACCTGCAGAGATGCTGTCCTTGGTGCAGGACTCTATGATCGGCTGCAAGACGCCGTCAAAGTCCCTCAGCACGATGCCCTGCTCCCCGGCCAGCTGCTCCAGCTGCGTCGTCTGCGCCCCGGCGATCGCCTCCTCGATCTGTTTCGTCTTCTGGTTCATCAGCGCCTAGAGGTTGGTTTCGTTTCGTATCGGTATCGGTATCGGTATCGGTTGTGCGATTTATTTTCAGATGCGTTGGTGTGGTGCAGATCGGTACGGATCGAGATTCGGATCGGATCGGTTTGGTCATTGGGCACACAAACATATTTTCGTTTCATAGTCATTTGCGCATTAGAGTTCGCGGTTTCGTTTTCAAACAAATTTGATTTAGGGATTTTTTTTTTATACAGTTTTTTGTCAGTTGGTATGAAGAGTGGTTTTTGATTTGGTAATTTTTTTTTTTTGTTTATGTTTCAAAAAATACAATAAAGCAAAAGTTTAATGTAGCATTGTAAATGGTTAATTCAATAGTTAAAATAATAGCAATTATAGTTGGTAGATTGGTAATGCTGAAAGTAGACTTTAAGGTATCTTCTCATCCACATTCAGAGATCAAGGAGACGGAGGAGATCGAAAGAGGCCAGAGCAGGGTCAGGGGGTGCTCAATGATCAGCGTAATCATAGTAGAAAGCGACCAGAAGTCGAACTTTATGAAAAAAGAAACCCAGGTTTATAGGGAAGGGGAGTCCTAAGACGTAATTATTAAACTTTGCATTATGAAATAATCAAGAAGTGCAATTAAAATATATCTGCTGTTATTTAAAAGTGAAACGACTGTTTAACACTTCAACTTCAGTAGTATTAAACTGAATTTCAAGATTATAGTATTGTAAATACTGCAAAGCAGATGCATTTCAGTTTTGGCGGTTCTTCTGGTTTTCAATCGCTTTCTCTACTTGAAAGAATTGTTTTATAATTTGGACAAACATCTAAAAGACTTAAAACAGGAGATCTATCTCAAAAATAAATTAAAATCTTTCTAAGGAAATAATTGTTTGCCCCCAAAGTGGAAAAATTCGTTTCTTTTTATGTAGGGGAGAGTGGGGAATTGTGGAACACACTTTTTTTTTACCATATTTCTATCGAAAAAAAAAAACAATTTTCAAATTCCAAAAACTGTAACGTTAACTATATATAAAAACAAAACCTCTGGCTTTTACCGATTGAAAAAATAATTTTTTTCTGAAGACTCCTATGACTTTAAAAAAAATGTAGCTTTTCGAGATTTTGAAAAATGGTGGGGAATTATGGAACACCGCAAAAATCGAATGACAACTCAACACCTTTCAGCCAAAAACTTTATTACGGCTACGGAATAGTTATAAATCTTGCTGCTGAGCTTTGTCCTGCTTCAACTTAACATTCTCCCGCAAATACTTTTACTACTTGATTCCCTACTATTACTACTTAATTCTCTACTACTACTACTTGATTCTTTGAGAACTATGAGAAGTTAAAAACATCAAAGAAAATACAATTTAACGTAGCGCGAAACACTGGTATTGAGTTTTCCACAATTCCCCACGAGCTAAGTTTTGCAATATAGCGGTGTGCAAACGACTGAAACACTTTTCATCCAAAATGACTTTTGTGTAACGAAGGGCCAAAGTTCAAGGATAAAAAAAGCATATTTACCTGAGTGGGTTTGCAACAGCACTTCCAAAACACGGGCAAACACAGTGACGGCCACAGTGACTAATATATGCCGATAAACTGAATGTTTGCTACTAGAAAAATGATCTCTCACAGAGATGACATAAAATCAGCTGCTATGATCTTTTTCCGTTGACCCATGCGGAAGTAACAGCGCTGTTCCACAACTCCCCCCGTTCCACAATTACCCACTCTCCCCTACCATATTTGAGGGTAGTTAGAAATAGTTGAATCGAGAGAAAGAGACGATGCAGGGGCAGTTTTAGTAACATTTTCCAATGTATCAAAATCGAACAAATTTAAGCGAGATTCTAGATGGTAGCATTGAAAATAGGCAATTGAATTTAAGTGATATATGGTCTTAGCCAGACACTAGAAAGGTGGCCTAAGTTCTTGCACGATTACTTCAAATCAAGACATTACAAAGACAGAAAAGAGAATGACATACAGGGGGCTTGGCTTTCCTTCAAACACTCGAGCTGCTCTCTAATCCCTTAGAAAAATGCTTGCTAGAATATGTAGAGTAGACCGATGATGGTTATCATTGTTAAATTACCGTGTGTTGTGCCGAGAGATTCGCTTCGGATTGCTTGATCTGTTCCCGCAGCGTCTTCTGCTGCAACTTAATGGCGTCCAATTGGGAGGTTAGGTTCATGACCATGGCATTGCCATTGGCCTGTTGTTGGTGTTGCTGTTGCTGCTGGTTATTTGGCGGGCCGCCTGGGCCTGAGTTCGGTGGCCACATATGCTGGGATTGCTGTTGCTGCTGTTGCATGTTGTCTTGTGCGTTCTCTGGCGGGTGCTGCTGCTGCTGCTGCTGGTGGTTCGGTGGCGCATAATGGCTAGGAGGCTGGGATTGCTGGATGGGCGGAGGATGTTGCATGTAATGACCGCCACCTTGGCCGCCCGGCGGCATTTGTTGAGGAATGCCCTGCTGCTTCAGCACTGCAAACAAATTATATTAATGGGTAATCAATGGTTTCCCTCGACCTCTTCTCTCAGTCACTCACGCGTCTGCTCCGCTGCCACCCGGAATTGATAATAGCTGGCAAACTCGCCGCCGTACAGGAACTCGAACTTGGGGTTGTTCTGTTGTTTCTGCTTTGTTATGGCCTCGAATTCTGGACCGTTCCGGGCCACGAACTCCGCCAGCTTGTCGATAATATTGCGTAAACTGGCATCTGCAAAAAGGGGGAAATTTTGCATAAAATGTGAGCAGCATATCAACGTTCGCGTGTGTGCGTGTGTTCTGGGGCGCAGTGTACTTCGCCCGCCGGAAAAACCAGGTAATCGCACTTTTGCAGGCCACCACTTACCTCTCGGCGGCTGCACGTCCATGGCGCTGCTGTTTCTACAAACTTTTACTTTGTAATTTCACTTAAAACATTACTTTTAACACTTTTTCAGCGGCGCTTTTTATTCCTCTATTCTTTTTCTTCTTCTTCTGGGGTGTGACCAGAGCGCCAGTAATGAAATATACAACGCTGTCGACTATCTTGAGACTTAAGTGTGTCCAGATTCTTGAAGATATTTTAGCCTTATCAACAGAAAACCGGCGGTCACACTGTTGGCGATTTCTTAAGGTAAACAAACGGGGAAAACATATATTTATAGCTCGTCGCTCGATCTAAAACAGACTCCACGGTAGAGGGTAATTGATGTGGCACTCCGCCAGCGGCATGACAAGACAATCCTGCTCACCGCTCACCCCTTGCACTGCGGCGTGTCATTAATTCACGCGGTCAACGCCGTCATATAACTTTGTGATAACCAACTACTACTACATTCACCGCATACGATGGGCAGCAGAATGGCTGAGAACGCCGGAAGCAGCGTTATCAGCATTAACGCAGCTGCTGGCAGCAACGGGACGACGGCGGGAGCTTCCCCGCTGCCGCAACGCAAGTCCTCGTCGGGGGAGTCACCGCCGGAGCTGCGCATCCTGTGCTTCGACCTGACCTTTTACAACCGGACTACGCAGTTCCTACTAAGCTGTGCCGGGGTCTTCATCCTGTACATCCTGTACGGTTACCTGCAGGAGCTGATCTTCACGGTGGAGGGATTCAAGCCGTACGGCTGGTTCCTTACCCTTGTCCAGTTTGGCTATTACATCGGCTTTGGGCTGGTGGAGCGCCGCCTTGAAGGCTATCGGGTGAGCGGAGGATCCTTCTGGAGCATTGAGCCGGAGCCACGTTGCATTCCCATGAAGACGTACCTGGTGCTGGCTGCCCTGACGCTGGGCACCATGGGTCTGTCCAACTCCAGTCTGGGCTATCTGAACTACCCCACTCAGGTGATCTTCAAGTGCTGCAAGCTCATTCCCGTTCTGGTGGGCAGCATTCTCATCCAGGGCAAGCGCTACGGAGTGCTGGACTTCGCGGCAGCCACCTGCATGTGCATCGGATTGGCCTGGTTCACGCTCGCCGACTCCCAGATGACGCCGAACTTCAATCTGCTGGGCGTGGCCATGATATCGGGCGCCCTGCTTTGCGACGCCGCCATCGGAAATGTCCAGGAGAAGGCCATGCGGGAGTTCAAGGCACCAAGCAGTGAGGTGGTCTTCTACTCGTACGGCCTGGGTTTCGTTTATCTGTTTGTGATCATGCTGGTTACCGGCAACTTCTTCAGCGGGTTCGCCTTCTGCCTGGAGCACCCATTGGAAACCTTTGGCTACGGCTTCCTGTTTAGCCTCTCCGGTTATCTGGGCATTCAGTTTGTGCTGGCCCTGGTGCGAAGCAGTGGCGCTCCCATAGCGGCCACGGTGACCACCGCTCGTAAGGCTGTGACCATCGCCTTCTCCTTCATCCTCTTCAGCAAGCCCTTCACTGTGCAGTAAGTATCACCAGCATAAACCATATTAAGCCAGCTAATTCGTGCTTTTCTCCCTTAGATATCTGTGGTCTGGCCTAATAGTGGTCCTGGGCATCTATCTGAATGTATATAGCAAGAAGAACAAGTTAACGTTCGCCGACATCCGGCAGAGATTAAAACAGTTCGCCAATTCCAGGATCCCACGGTCTCCAAGTCGCAAATTCCTCATCGAAGTTTAGTTTGAATACCAAAAATAAGTTCTACCTTTTAGTCGAATTTGGACACCGGCTTTCTACAAGAAAGCTATGTACTATATTTACTTAATTATACGCTATGCAAGTCTTTTGTAGCCTCCACTTGGGCCTGTTGTTAACTGTCCAAGTCGAATTCCATCACGCGCTTAAAGAGATCCTGCCGCTCCTTCGCGGATGTCAACTGGCCCATCTCGCGGTCTAGGTATTTCTTTTGGTGCTTGATAATGAACTTGTTGCACTGTATAATGGTGGCGCCGATGTACAGGGTCCTAAACTTAGCCCGGACATCTCCAATCTGGGAAAGATGAAGAAATTTAATGGATCTATTTAGGATATAGATGTGTTCTTGCCTTACCAATGTAATTAGGGGCAAAATGCTGGACACAAAGCGTTGGCCACCGTGCAGACACCTTATAATGGCTATTTTGGTCCGCTCGTTAATGTACTTCACTCGGAATCCCTGCTCGATCATTCCCAGCCCGTAGACTCCATAGTACTTCTCAATATTCTGTAGCAGGCACTTTGTCAGCGTGTTGTCGTTGAACCACAACACCTTTTTGTTTTTGTAGGGCACAATCTGCACCGCAATATATCTAGTTGATTGATTTTATTATTATTATTATTAGATTAATTCATGTTTATCTGTATTTACCTGTTTTTTATACGAACCATGCTTTGTTTAATGGTTTAATTCACGCGCTATGGCATTTAAGGAAAAAAACTGTCCATAGAACCTGGTTACACTGTTAGTTTACGTCTGCAGCATGACCGCGAAATATGATTTCTATGCATTCCGATAGATGGCGCTAATGCAGATTTGGGAAGCCCAATAAATTAAATCAATTCAAATTTAAATTCAAATATGAAGATATTGACTTCAATCCTATTAAAAACTCATTTTAATATAATCTAAATATTATTTAGCTAAACATAAATAATATTCAATGTTTTCTGGCGTTGGACCTTAAAATGTGCCAGCATCTCACTGAAATATTCACTACACATGTATTTTGTAATTTTGAAAAGTACCTTACAATATTTTATTTAAATAAAAATAGCCTTAGAAGAGAGATATTAAAAAAGTGTACGGTTTTTAGAGATCAAGATTATAATACTTTAATTACTTTTAGTAGTTGACTTCCAAGTGCAATAGAATTTGTAGTGATTAATTTTGCAAAGAAAATAGTTCATTCTAAATTCTATATAAGTTTCCATATATGTAGGCTAAAGTATATTTATTAATTGGGGAACCGAAATAGTTCCACCCTTACATTTTCCGAGAATTTTAGCATCGAATTATGACCAATTTTTGTCAGTTGTCATGATACTCTATATATATTTATACTATATTTAAAAAAATTGGTAAACAGTTTACGATATTTACGCCAAAAGCCCTGCCAAAGAAATCAGAAAATACATTTAATTTCATGCAGTTGGTTTTTCCTGTGCAATTATTCTTTATTTAAATAATTTTTTTGTGCCTCAACTCAGCATGCACTCAGTATATTCTTTAAGCAGTAATATATGTCATATAAATTTAAAAACAATGCAGTGTCATCCCACCTAAAAGTAGGATCCTCCCACCTGCTATACCCTGGAGTTCAGAGCAAACAGTGCACGCATTCACGCCTCGCACCATTGGCGAATTCTCCAAGTCGCTTCTCGTTGTGATGCATCTGGTGTATATGTATTTATATCGGAGTGTATATATGATATATGTATATGTTTATATGCGCAACGCATCGCATTATAGCTGGCCAGGCGGCTAAAGCACACATGCAGCTTCCATCCTACCCCACCCATCCCATCGCATCTCGCTGGCCATGGAAAACCACTATACGGCTCGTATTCAGTCTCCGGCTGTGAGTGTGGCGGGATCCGTGCTCCTCGTCGTTTTATTTTCGCTTTTTCCGATAGCACATTTACAGTTATTTCTAAAAAACAATAAAATTCAGGCAGCGACGTGGAAAAGCGCTACAAATACACACAAATACTCCGTGCGATCTCGTTCGTGTTTCCGATTCTCCTCCGTGTTTTTTGTTTTGTGTGCGTGGCAAGTTCAGCGATTTTGGTCTATATTTTGGAAAACGCATCCGCGCAGCCTCGTAGTTGGCACGAATATTCCGTGGCGATCGGTTCGAGAGATATCAGTGATCAGACAGACCTGAAACCAAACCAGCAGCAATATGAGCAGCGTCGTAAGCACTCACCGTCCGGTCTCCAGATCCGCGAGGATTACTAAAAGGATTTATTTTTATTTTCGCCAAAGGATGAAGATCTTACCCCCGAGCAGATTGCCGTTCTGCAGAAGGCCTTCAACAGCTTCGATCACCAGAAGACCGGCAGCATCCCCACCGAGATGGTGGCCGATATCCTGCGTCTGATGGGTGAGTCTTGCCCTGAGTCCTGAAAACTGCTTGTAGAGGGAACTCATATTGGTGGTAATTGCAGGTCAGCCCTTCGACAAGAAGATCCTGGAGGAACTGATCGAGGAGGTCGATGAGGACAGTAAGTACAAGCCTAAAGATAGATCCCTCTGTACCCCTGAGATTGAGGCATTTACATTATTTTAAATGATCGAATATTCGCATAAAAATAGACCCAGTTCAATATTCAAAAATTAAAATTCTTTTGGTGGAAAGGAAAAGCCAATTAAAATAATCATTTCTAGAATTCTAATTAATGTTTGAATTTTTTGTGTTTTATATATAATTTGATTTGGGTTGCACATTATTTTAATAAAGTATATATAGATGTTTCTTCGAAAAAATAAAAATAGAGCAAGATTTTGATTATGGCAAATAAATCAATTTACGCCCTCACTAGAGAGAACTGGAATGGCAAGAATATTTTGCAGAAAATATTAAATTACATAAGAAAATATTAACTAAATTATTATTAAAGCCTAAAATTCATAAATTTATCTTTAATTTAGGAATAGATAAAAGAAATCCTGAAATTATAAATATTTCTTCAAATAATACATAATTTAATTTAATGAAAAACCAAGGTTCCCAAAAAAGTTGGACCAAGACCGCCTAGTAACTAATTATAATGATTATTATCACACTAAAATAAGTATGATTCACTATCGACTGATGATTGTATTTAACTTTCTAGCTGTCAGTGATTTATGATCATCAGAGTCTCGGGCCCCGATCATTAGTCCGTAATATGAACTATCCGCTATAGCTAATTATACATTTTCGATACTTTCTAGAGTCCGGTCGCCTGGAGTTTGGTGAATTCGTGCAGCTGGCTGCCAAGTTCATCGTGGAGGAGGACGCCGAGGCCATGCAGAAGGAGCTGCGCGAGGCCTTCCGTCTGTACGACAAACAGGGCAATGGCTTCATTCCCACCACCTGCCTGAAGGAGATCCTCAAGGAGCTGGACGACCAGCTGACCGAGCAGGAGCTGGACATCATGATCGAGGAGATCGATTCCGATGGTTCCGGTACAGTGGATTTCGATGGTGAGTCTTTCGATATAGTATTTTATTTTCATTCATTCTAGTGGCTTGCTATGCCGCCCACGCCATGCGTATGGTGATCATAAATCTGGTGATCTTGGGATACCGAAATCGCTCGATTATGACAACTTGATCAGCCGCTCTCATGGAGCATATCGATGGCTATTTTTAGTCTGCGACACAGACACACAGCATTTTCGATTCGTTTTCCACGCATTTTTCATTCTCAGGCATTGGCATCGGCATCGGGCATCGGCATTTTCCATATACAAACATCCATTTCTCTTGCTTCGTGTTTATGGAATATTTATTTATAAATATGCATACAGCGGTTGCTTTAGGCTTCTGGCATCGGTTTAATGTCTGTCGTTTTGTTTAATTTACAGAATTCATGGAGATGATGACCGGCGAGTAAATAAACGCACTGCGTCTGCCACCCACAAGCCAGCACCTCCCGCAACACACAAGCACACACTCGCACACCTGTTGGACAACGGACACACTCACAAACACCCCACACATACACGTTTGTTTGCGCCCCATATTTGCACACTTGTTTCACTTTTTATTTGCATTTTCCCCACGGGAGCAAACAAATCCACGTACTTCAGTTTGACAATGCCAAACACAAGTAGAAATAGAACTTTTTGTACTACTTTTTATACTAAAAGAGCAACGGAATACTGTGTATGCGAAAAAATAAATGTTATACCATAACAAAAAAAAAAAAAACAACACTCTCTAAATATATTCACTACTCATTTTCAGTTTGTTTTGGCATTAAGTTTCGGCGCCCAGTAAACACGTCTATATCATAAATTTCATTTTGATTATGAGCGTTAACAATAGCGTGTCAACTTTATTGAGAGAAAAATACCATTTTGCGAGGATTTTAGGGGAGTAATAATTTATCTATATAATAATAATTTCCTTACAAAATGCCTTGTCATTCTGGTTTAACAAAACTGAACGTTTGACAAATATTAGCTGCTGGGCTAAAACCAAAACAAAAACAAAATTAAAAATAAATGAGCAGCGGCAATTAGTCACAAGCTTTTTTTTCCGCTTTTCTGTTGACAAATTGACATTTTCTGCTATTTTCTTGTTAGATTAAATGTTCACGTACTTCGGATTTAATTGAATTTTGGGAATGAATAGAAATTTAAGGGAGCAATAACATTATTATTTAAAAACGAAAATAAATGAATTCTTTTCGCCATTATATTTCTTTCGGTATTTTTGACTTTGATTTATTTTTCTCATATTTTTATACCCTTGCGGGGTATGACATATTTAAATCAGAAGTTTGCAGTGAGAAAGTCATGTACGACCTTATAAATAATATATATTGTTGATCAAAATAAAAATTGTCAATTAAAAATTAATAAAAGTAATAGAAATAAGCATATAAATCAAAATTGAAAAAAATGTATTTTTGGCTAATAATCCACTTGCAACGTGCAAGGGTAAACAAGGTTCGACGACATGATTTCAGCTTTCTTTCTGGTTCTTGAAGGATTTATAGTCTCTTTAAATTGTTAAAATAAATAATTGATATTTAATAAATTTATGAGGTTTTTCTTAGACCTAAGCTCTTGGCGCGTTTTCTTAAAGATTTGTCTTCTTTTAGTATTTGTCTTTTTGGAAGTCCTAGTTTTTTAGTTTTCTAATGACAAAATTAAGTTTTTGTAGTTTTTAAGCTTGAGGTATTGAATTTCTATTATGTTTATTTTTTTAATGTTTTTTAAAAGGTTTTTGTTTTGAAATTTGTTATTATAAAAGTTAATATTAATGATTGCTAGAAGAAAACTTTCAACAAAGACGTAGTGAAAGTATTTAAAAAATAATATCGCACTTATGTAAAAAATAATTCACTATAATTAATATTATTGTGTGAGTTCCAGTGAGATATAAAATTTCTTTCAAGTGTTATTCATCTTATTGTAAGTTTATTATTGTTTGTTGACAAATTAAAAGCATTTCTTAGTTTTGTTTTTTATGAATTATTTTTATTTAAATGCTATCATAAACTCTGTTTTTATAAAAGTCATACTGAAATAATTCTTATTAGGGTTGACTCCTAGGTATTTTATTCAGTATATATGGTATACAGATATTATAAATTGCAATACTTTGTTTCTAGCTTAAGATATATTATTTTCCATAACTTTTTAAAAGACTTTATTTTAAATAAATATTTAAATATATATATAAATAAATATTATTATGTCACCTGAATGTTCAAGTATAATTTAAGTAGAATTTTAATTTCTGACCAAAGAAAGAAATTTGTATTTTAATAGTTTTTCATACATTATTTCCACCTTTGAAGAGTCTCCACTCCGAATTTCCGTTATGAAAAGAATAAATATTATGCCAGCTACAAGAGTCAACTTCTTGTAGCTTCGATCGGCCACAGAGAGAAGCCCGCGCTGAAGAAAGCTGCGGCCAAAAAGCTTCGTCTTAACCACGTTAGCTCCGTGGGCAAGCTATTGCTTTTGCCTACCAGTGTTTAGTGCGAGTCGAGTGCTGGGCGTCGAGCGTGGAACGTTGTGCCGCTGCTTACGCCTATTACGGGTTCCCTACGGCCCTAACCGCCTTCCGCCGTAAACCGAACCAAACCGAACGGAACCTATCCCTGGCGATCGCGAGTTTTCCGCGAGTTTTTCGACAGTGTCTCGTGATTCGCGTCGCGATTGATAAAGAACTTATAAGAGAATTGTGAAGATATATAATATATACTCCGACATGCCGCAGAGGTAACGGAAAGAAAGCGGTAGCTAAGGCCTTTATTTATATAATAACAGTAACAAATGTTGTTTGTTTTGGCCAAGAAGCGAGAATGCGAACGTGTTAAAAAAGCAAAGGCAGCAGCGCGGCAAAGGCAACGGCAACGGCAACGCTTTTGGCCATGCCTATAAAATTTATGAGGGCATCGTAAATTCATATAGCGCCCGATACTCTTCTCTTTAGTTAGCTTTAGCGCTGGCCTGGCCTTTTCATTTTTCTTGACATTGGCTTATCAAATAAATTATAAAACAAAATTGGACCTGATAAACGGCTTGCCGTTGTAAATTTGTGCGTGTGTGACTGGTTATAAGTGTGTGACTGCGAGTGTGTGTGCGAGAGCAGTCGGCCAAGTTCGCTTGATAAGCGCTTTTTTGGGGCCGCTTTTCGTGGGCTTTTTTGTAATTTTAGCCCTGATTGAAAACAAAAGCCATTGCCACCAACACGCGCGCTTCTCTCGGAGGGGGTTTCTCGCGGGGCCGAATACGGGAAAATTCTGCAGCTCAGCAGCAGAAACCAGACGTCAGTCGTCGCCGCTTGTGACGTGAGTCACAACAATGGCAAACCCAGCAATTAGCACTTGACTTTGAATCAAATCAAGCCGAAATCAGTCGCAAACATGATAACGCAAACACAAACAAATTGCAAAAGATTCCATTTGAGTGTAACTCCAGGTGTTTTCAATTTTTTTTCTATTTACTTTCCTATTTCGAAAGTCCCACCAACAACTGGTCCTTCCAGCCGCTCCACCGGCAGCGCAGCGGAAGTGGCTATGGCTATCCGCAGCATGTCCTCAACACGGTGCCGGAAACCGCGGTGCTCACAACGCCCCCGCCCACTCGTAAGCGTAAGTAACGTGATTATATTTATTTTAGTTAGATTTTCTATTTTGAATTTGGCGCAACTTTTAAACGCAGAAGTTGCATAGCTTATAATTTATTTTTATTATATTTGTTTTCTAATTATTCTAACCATAACTGCATAAATGCGAAAAATAAGGTAAGTGTTATTAAACACAATTGAAAAATTTGTATTCAATATTGATTGAGAACTTCGACTTTTTCCGGTTATACGTAGGATTAGGTTTTCTTATACCAAACAAAAAAAACGTAAATTGAATTTCTTTATGCTTATATTTCAGTCTTAGTTTTTCCTTTAACTTATCAAATAAACTTTAATTTTTTTATTAAACACAATTCATTAATGCTAATTTTTCTGGTATGTGTTCTATTATTCTATTTGTATTTTAACATACATTTAAAGTAGCTACATTTATTTAAATTGCTAAATAAATATTCAATTCATTTTCAATGATTGTATACTCATCCAGAATATTAAAAAAAACTTAATCTGAACTGAATCTTTGCGCAGGGTTCGCATTAGAACCATGAATGAGACTAATTTCCTTTCCACTTATTCACGATTTTGTATTGTGGCGCGCATTGTGATGCTGAAAACATCGACGCATCGAGCGATTTTCGATGTTTTTGTTGATATCGATAAGCTATTCACCACGAAACGCGAGAAAAAACTATCAAATAAAAATATCGTTATTTCGAACCAGAAATCGTGATATAAATATATCATCTTTAGAAAAAATATCGATATATTGATACATTGATATATTATTGTTGATAACCCTAATAAAAACAAAAATTATAGCGCTCACATTTAGCATTGCTTCTGCTGCGGAACACAAGAGGCGATTCCTACCAGCGCGGAAAAAAAGCGCGATGAAAATGCTCGCGGACACGGAGCGGGAAGAGGCCCTCAATTTGGTGAGTTCAATTAACGAAAAAGAAGAAAAAAGCGAAGGCCCAAAAACCATGACAACGGCAGTGCTGCTGCAAAAACAAAACAATCGTAGCTCCAACCGTTGCCAAAAACGCGAAATGTGATTAACTAACTTTGCTAATTGATTATCCATTTTTTCGGTTGTGCTCTGTTTTTCCTGTTTTCCTCATTTTCCCCACCCCGCTCCCGCTCCAACGCCGCCGCCGCCGCCCACTGTGCCGTTATTGATTTGTACACGGAACGTGCTTTGTTTGGCGGCGCTATCGCGAAAAACCTACGCACATATATAATCTCTGGGCTCGAACTATACTATACACCGCGGAAATATGCAAAACACAAACACACGCACACTTTACATACCCCATTCCCGCATTCCCAGCAAATTGAATTCGAATGGGTGCTGCGGCAGGAGGTGCACGCGATACTGAAGCAACTGCGAACCATTCTGGTGGTGAGTTCATGACCTACATCTACCTGTAAATCTTTAATTTGTCATTGTCCCATATTCCGGCAGGAGTGCGCCCATCGATTTCCGGTGCCGCTGTACGAGAACGAGGGAAAGAAGACTGAGAAGTTCATACTCGCCGTGTCGCCCGATCAGCTGAAGGCCGTACTTACCCTGACGGGCGATGCCATCACACAGGCTGTAAGTTAAACCCAAGAGATGGTACTCCCAGAAGTACTCCTAGCTCCTCCTAACACATTTTTGGGGGTTTCCCCTGACAAAGAGGACAAACATTTATTATAAGTCTAGTGGTATATTAGCTAGAAACCCATTATTAATTTCAATTCCTAACAAATTCTGTGCTACTTTTGATTAGGTTCCAAATCAGCATATTTTGATCAAGAATATATATTATTTATATAAATGATTTCTTCACTGTGTGGCAAATTTCTGACTGCAAGGGTATAAAATCAGTGACACATCGAAGTTCTTTACACAAACTGAATTTCCTTGTAAATCCCATAAAGAGTTTGGGAATTACACTTCGTTTCGAGCTTACCACACATATTTTTCTTTATAAGTTTGTTCAAATATTATTGACAAATAAATGTTAAAAAAAATAAATGTAAAGCAGCATAATTATGGCAGACTCTATATCAAATGTATTATCTAATAACAAACGAATATTTGTTCAATAAGCAGCGTGTAATTTGAATATTAACTTGTGTTACCTCTCTACGCAACAAGTTATTTTTAGTGCCTAGTGTTGACTTTTTTACATAAATTTATGATGTATTAGCTACTTAATTTATAGTTAATAATTTACCTTACCAAGCCACAAAATATTTTAAACACTTAATACACTTAAAGGCGAAATATAGATTTTATGTCATTTTAAGTCTAGTGACGTGGGCATAGCCCTGATAGACAACTAATCACAAGCTAGCTCGCATCTTAATCTTACATCACATCAATAAATTCGATTACAAATGATTCTCCTTAGCCGATTTCCTGATTTTAAAGCAAATATAAATATTAGAGACTAAAACCTATGAACATCTCTATCTTTATTACTCACAGGACATTAGCTTTAAGCTGTGCAAGGCTCCCAGCCAAACGCAACGTACCTCCATCACAGGGGAGTCGCCCTGGAAGCTGCAACAGGTCCAGGATGCCGCCAATCATCTGCAGACCGCCATCAACCACATAGACGACGTAGACGACTCTTATCACTTCAAGTGAGTCACAAGTTTGTTTTTACACTCAGATGGGAGTTTACTTATATATATGTTGTGCATGCAGAACCTCCGATGAAGTGCTGCATGTGATAGGCAACATACTGGATGCCCTGCAGCGTGGCAGGAACAGCTTGCTGGTGCCCAAAAAGAAGCCCATCGACGAGCTGATCAAGGGACGCAACATGAAGTCGCTGGTACCCAACCTGCCCGAGGATCTGGCCGTGAGCTTCTATCTGCAGAGCCACAAGCTAATCATAGCCGTTTACCAGCTGCTGAATAACCAAGGCACCATGCGCTTCGATTCCCGCCAGGCGGAGGCCTCCGTTCAGTGGCTGAACGATGTGCTGCTGCTGCTAATGAATGGCCAGAAACTGTGCCAGCAATTAAAAGACAAGGTGAGTCACATACTAGCAATAAGTGAGGGGCCGGAAGTGGACGCACGAAAGGAATTTGACTTAGATACCCTTGGCATAATATCACGATCGACGCCCGCATTTGTTGAAAGAGAAAAATAATTCTTGGCAGTTTAGGAAAAATACAGAAAAAGTAATTATTTTGGTCTACTAAAAGCATACAAGAATTTCTCTTGTCTACACAGAGAGAAAACTGTGTGTTGAAACTATAAATCATATCATAACATTGAAAAAAGAAAAGAATTGACCACAATCCAGACCTTGTTTCTTTTTTTTGAAATAGAATCAATTGTTAATGTTCAAATTCATATTTTTAGAAATGACCCAAAAGAATAAAATCATATTTCATGAAGAATTTTACTGCTGTCTGATTTTCGCTCAGTATATCAAGAAAAATGTAATGAAAAAGAAAATTTGTTTGCTTTTTGGCTCTTGAGAACATCAAAAATTGATTTTAATTGGATCTATAAGTCAAAATAGAATTGAGAATTGTTCATCAATTAAAGGCCCGCCCACATGATGCTGACTTAGCGAAACACACCCACCTCAGAGATGGTCTATTTCTGGGTATTAACGTGCACTGATAAAGCGTTTCTGCTCTTGAACTGATATCACAACGATTCGCATCGTCGGAGCACATGTGCCGCCGCAGATGCTGGGCTTTGTCCCATTTTATTCCGCACACCCACAAGATGCTGCCAAGTTTTATTTAGTTGCTGGCCAAGTGCCAGGGCCACCGCGCTGCTGCTACTGCTTCTGCTGCAGTTCTTGGCTGTGACGCAAGTCCGCAATTAAAGTGGCCAATATGGGGAATGGTATGGAATAAGATGGGCTGGGCTCCCCGCCGTCTGTGTGCGTATTTTTAATTCCATATTTCTACTCTTTTCCCCGCAGATATCTGTGTTTTCGGTGTACAAAGATTTCACAGTTGGCTCGCGCTCACCCTCAGCGCTATCCTATTGAGACGTGGCGCGAGTACCTCCAGATGGGATGTCAACTGTGGAGCGGCGACAGAAACAATAACAACAATAATAGCTAATAAAGAAATCGTACTTGTAATAGCGAAGTAAATAATGTTAGTTGAAATGTTGCTACTGGAAACGGCGCACACCCATAATACCCCTGCATACACCCTAAACTATATATATATATATACAAAAATAATACTAAACTGCACTATACTGCCGTATATACCGGGCAGTACAGTGCAGTATAGTGCGGTACATACATTCAAATAGTTTAATGTACACACAATCGACATTCATGATATATTTTACCCATATAGAACCTGAGTTCATTGCTTCACGTCACTCCAATTATGCATCAAAATGCATCTAAATAGCATTAGGCAGAGAATTGAAACGGAAACAAATGTGTTTGTATGTGTAACTAAATGAAATTGCTAGATAATTATAGTTTATTTGTACGTGTAATTTAATGTAATATACCATAGAGTCCCCCCCTATATTTATGTTTTGCAAAGCAGCTGCATAGTCAGTCGGTACTTAAGATCGGTACTTACAGCCCACACCCCGAGTACCCCGTAAACCCTATATACATCGGCATTTACATGATATTGTTGTAATAAACCAAACCGAAATGTGAACAGAATTTTTAATTGTACTAAACACCGTTTTGTATTCGTATTCGTAATTGTATTTCGCGTACTCGTGTTAATGGTTAATAATTAAGCGCGCCCAATCCTAATCTAATCCAAAGTCATTTGTATCAACGGCCTTTACTTCTTGTTTACTTTATACATCCTTATACCAGGGAGTTTATAAAGATATATGTATATGGAAAGTCGGAAAGGAGATGAGCAACGAAAACAATTACCACTGTACTTATTGAATATTACGATTGCCTAGGCACCCCCCAGAAATGCCTGGGAAGAGAAGACAACTATTTATGTAATCACTAAGCGAACTTACTACTGTCCACATTCATTTAATTGTTGTTGAATAAAAATTACCTTTTACCAACGGGATAGTTTGTTTGAAAAACCTCCGATTTTTGGCGCGTAGCTCGATAGCTGCGATCGATAGCGTTAGCCGATAGCTGTGCAGTTTGGCAACGCTCTTTGGTCTCGTCTCGGTCTTGGCCAGCTTTGTTTATGGCCAAATCAAATCGGACAGTTTCAAGCCTGCAGGCAAGCGCAGAGGTTTGCCATCCAAGAAAGTTTCGTTATCTCCTGGTAAGCGGAATTTCTCCATTATTAAACAGATGGATTAAAGTGCATTTAGTTTAAGTGACCAAAACATGGCCTGGCCAAAAAAGCTAGGCTAACGTAAAGTGCTTGACGGCTCGATGTCGAAATAGAGAGACGCGGAAACCAGTTCGCGGTAATTATTTTGATGCTAGTTTGACGGCTGTGTTGTAATCCCAGTTAGCCCAGCGACAACATTAGCACATTTACCCGTGTTTCTCTTTGCTATTGTCGCCATTTCGTTGTTGGCAGTGGATGTTGCCTCTGCGTTGTTTCTTTCGGAGTCTGCCTCTAATAAAACTCCACCTCAAAATTCACAGTAGTGTTGACCGTGGCCAAGTAACACACTAAGGCGAAACTAAGAAATCGAAAGCTTGATACGATCGCTGGTTATTGAAAATCAAAATGCTCAGTGGTTTTATCTACATATTTGGGCAATGCATTATCTTTAAATATATTTTTAGATTGTCTTACATTAAATTTTATAAATAATAGATCAAGTATTTTATATAAAACTTAAATTCAATTTTGAACAGAGAAAATCAAGTATATATATAAATACTAGTTGGGGAACCTTTAACCTTTCTTGTGTAGCTTGTGGTGAGCTTTGAAAAGCCTCTGTTCTTTCACAATATTTTACTAATTAAAATGTTTTTTGGGTAATGTGAAAGCCAACATTAATTAGGGTCAAGTGTTATGGAATAGTAAAGTTTTTGTTAAAATAGGAATTGGGAATTAAAAGCTCACAATTGAATGTACTAACACTACACATTAATATTTTCTTAAGAAGATATTATTAGTTAATCGAATGGTACTAGGACTACAAAGGGTCTCTTTTATTTTGTTAGCTAAGAAAGGAAAATATAAAGTAGCTCATAAAAAATATAATGCTAGATTTGTCTTGAAGTCTTGAAGCAAATATTTGTTTTGAATTGAATTTTGATTTCCAAACAAAAAGATATTTTATAGATTTTATTTAATCTCAAAATACTTAAGATAAAGCTGTTTACAATTACTTCAAGTCAAGGTGAAAGCTAAGAAAATACTTGGAACAATTAAGAATATGTAGATTACCTCAAGACTGTCCAAGAGTAGTAATCAAGGAAATGGGGATTGCGCAAAGTATGAATTAAATATACATAGTACTATAGATAATTCGCCACCTTTATTAGCGGGGGGCAGTGCGTCGTCACGTAAGCCGAGAGCATTTGAAAACGCGCCGAGTCATTCGGAAACCTGCTCCGCTGACCCTCGAAGAAGGTCGCCCGAGTCTCATGCTAAGGCTGACTGATGATGAGCCAGTTTATGTGGAATGGCGCGCTATGTGGCCGGGTTTATGGGGCTGCCGCAGCCGCCGCCGGCCATAAAAGCCACTCTCACGGAAACTCGGCTTAAGTGGCTGGCTATGATGGTAGCTATGCTAACCTGCATTCGGTCTCGTTGCAGTTAAACCACTGAAAGCAGTGCACTTTGACCCCCCGGACGCAATGGGTGGCGGCAATACAGGCGAAGTGGTGCTCGTAACCGGCGGCAGTGGATTTCTGGGTCAGCACCTCATCAAGCAGCTGCTGGAGCGGAAGGAGGAGCTAGGCATCCGCGAGATCCGCTCGCTGGACATCGCACCGTACAAGAACAATATCGGGCATGCGGACACACCCCTGCTGCGTACCTTTGTGGGCGACATTGGCGGTGACCCGGAGGCCCTAGGGGCGATCTTCGAGGGCGTTCACGGTGTTTTCCACTGTGCCGCCTCGGTGAAAATCGAGTATCCGCCTAACTACGATGAACTGGAGCGCGTAAATGTGAACGGTGAGTGAGCAGGTACTTTTCGCCGGTGGAAATTTTAATACCTTCTAAGTTGTGATTAAGTTTTATTATTTTTAGAAAGCTTTCTTGATTTCAAGTGAGGCTAGTTAAGTATTCAAAAGGGAAATGAAAAGGAAATTTAATGGCAACGGTTAAATTACTGAAACATTAAAGTTTTAAATCCATTTAACCTAAGACTTGAAATAAAACCCGCACCTATTAAATCTTAAAACCTAGGAGATTTTTTATAACTAATTAAAACTTCATTTAAGCTGTACAGGTTTCAAAAAATTTCCTTTTATATTTTTAAAACATTCTTGCAGCACTAGTTGAACGACAAAGCTTCTTAAATTGTCTCTTACATTTCCCCATCAACTCCATTTTAGGAACCCTGGCCGTAGTGGATCTGTGCATCAAGAATAATGTAAAGCGACTGGTCTACACCAGCTGCACCTCCGTTTGCTTTGTGCCCTTCAAGGGTCGCAGCACCTTTTCGGCGGTGATCAACTCCACGGAATCCAAGACGGATACGCCCACGCTGGACAGTTCTACCCTGTGGGAACAGGACAGTCAGTTCCTGATAGCTGGGTACGCCTCTAGCAAGCTGAGAGCAGAGAACATAGTGCTGAACTCGAATGGAGCACCTCTGCAGAACCAACAGGGTGAGTAGTTTTAACCTTTATGGTCTAAAAATCCTTACTAAATCCCTCCCCCCCCCAATCTCTTACAGAGTATTTGGCCACCAGCGCCATTCGAGCACCATTGACCTACGGCGAGTGCGATTCCCACTTTATTACAAGGATCTTCGAGTACCTGTCGACCCGAGGCTGGGTCTTTCCGAGGATTGCGGGCGTGGGTGGCAAGCAGCAGCTAGTTTATGCCGGAAATGTGGCCCACGGACACATCTGCGCTTACCAGGCCCTAAAGGTATCCGACAAAGCGGTCAATGGACTGCCTGTCTTCGTCACCGACGACACCGGCATCAACGATGTCTCACGGTTTGTCCAGAAGATGGCCGTGCTAGGAGAACGTTTCAAGGTGAAGACAAGCTGGTGGTACATCCCGCACTTCCTGTTCTTCTTCCTGGCTTTCCTGCTGGAGGTGGTGGTGCGCGTCGCGTATCCCTATACCAAGTACCGCCTGCCCTACTCTCTGCGCGCCATCGCCTCCTACACGTCGTCGATGCTGATGTACAACCGCTTGCGCGCCTCCATCCACATGGACTACATGCCGCTCTTCGATCCGGACACGAGTGCCGAGCGGAGTGCCAAATGGTATGCCAGGTGGTGGGACGAGCGCAAGGAGGCCAGGAAGCTCAAGAAGTCCAGCTGAGCTGAGTGGCGCTAATCCCGCATTACGCACTCCTAGTGTACGTTTCGATATCGTAAGTGGATTTGTATTTACTGCCCCGCTTGATGTCCTGTATATATCCTGTTGAATAAAATGGTTTTTGTTTGTTGAACGAGGTAGTGTTGTATTCCCTTATTTGGCTAAGAGCTTAAAGGCAAAGCCAAATCATGTTTGCGGAAATCGGATGCTTTTATTGTTGGGTTTAAATCCCTGAAAATGTCTTACAAAACATTAAATTTAATATCTCTTTGAAACTAAACTTCAGGCTAACTTCCGGATGTCTATTAAATTAAATGGTTAAATGATCGAGATTTAGCACCAGATGCTCAAAAGCCAGCAGAAGCAAATTAAGATTTTAACAGGTCATCTCATTGTCAAAATGCTGCCTTTAAGTATGGTTATATTAATTACTGATTCTATATGCGGGACAACTAGGCAACTCACTTACCCCCACATTTACCTTAACTTAAATTGTGCTATACGCTTTCTCGTAGTCCCCTCCATAACCCAAAAAAAGACTCTTAGAAAGCATATGTTTTTGAACAATGTTCATATTGGTTTATTTATCATTATGAATTAATTTATTTATTTCTCAGTTATTTCATTATAATTTTTATTTTATATATATATATATTTGTTTGTCTTGGTTTTTCCGTTCTTGTTTTTGTTGTTCTTGGTTTTTTTGTTGCTCTAGAGCATTTCTTTCTGCCGTTTGTTTTTTAAACTTATGTACCATTAGCTTAACTTATTATGCCATTATTTAATTTCATTTTTGTTTAAAATCATGTTTTAGTTTTCTGTTCATTTTGTTTTTCTCTTCCCTCGCACTTGTCTCCCTTATTCTTGTTCTGTATTGGTTTAATATGCGGTTACTTCTTATCTCTGTTGTTGGTTGCTGATTCTGCCGATTTCATTGGCGATCTTAGCCCGATCGATGGTTATAGTACGATACGATACGATACGATACAAGTGTGTATATATGTATACCCAAGAATCTCCCATCGCTCCCTGTACGTGGCACATTGTGAACAAAGTGATTTTTAATTTGCTGCTAAAGTTGTTCGCGTTCATCTTGTTTTTGCTGCATATACATATTGCGGGCTGTGTGTTAATGGGGGTGTGGGTGTGTATGGTGTGTGTCCTGTGTGTGGATTGGTGGAGTTTTAAAAATTCTGCCTGCAAAGGAGCAATGCCTTGATGCCCTTTTGTCGTATTTTTAATAAATGTTGCTCTTGGCTGTTGTTGCACCGAGTTGTTGGTAATTGTTCTTCTTTGTTGATGTAACTGTTACTGTTGTTGATGTTGTTGTTGTTGTTGTTGTCGGTATTGGTGGCCGCATAGTTCTGTTTTTCGGTTCGAGGGTCCTTATAAATAATTGCATTTCCTTAACCACCAGTATGCGTGTCCGTCTGCCTGTCTCTGTTCGTTCGGTTGTTTGCTCATCGAATGCTTAACATTATTGAATTTAACTATATGTTTATTTGTTGTTCTTGGTTATATAACTATGTATATATATGTATATATATCATTTGGGTTTTATTTTCATATATATATATATATATGTATATACGGGCATATTTGCTGTCCTCAGAAGGACATTCTTCTTCGGCCATTTAATATATATCTTGTTGTATATATCGCGAATTTTTGTCTTGTTTATTTTTTGTCGCCTTTTGGTTTTCTCGTAGTAAATATACAAATTCGTTACCGGATTTCTTTATAGAAATGAAAAATGGTTTTATTAAATTCTCATTATGCTTCTATTTATGTGTATGTGTCGTCCCCTACCGCCGCCTGGTTGCGGTTTACTGGCTCTTGTTAATTATTATTATGTTTTTTACCTTGTATAGTTTGCTGTAAGTGTAGTACTGTACCAGTTTATGTTATGCTCGTAAATATATAGACCTTATGTACACACATTGGCAATCTCGCATTCCGCATCCGACATCCATCATCAACCAACCTTTCATTCCCTTCTATTCCACTCCACTCCATCCCACATCTTCCACGCATCCCGTCCCAATGTGTCCGACTGATTTCGCATCATTCGCATCTGAACGCATCCCATGCCATATCCTAAGCCATCAAATCTCACTTTCCCTACATCTGGCTTCTTTCTCTGCATCTCTGGGTTAAAGTATTCGCACTGAAAGTGGCTGGAGCTCTCGCAGCCCCGTAGACAGTATGTATGTTTAATTGATTCTCGTCCTGTGCTCCTCTTAATTACTTTACTTACATAGTTAGAATACTTACAAACTGGACGCCCTGCTACGGCGCATTTTATAAATGTATCTTCATCGTCTTGTTGTCTGTCTTGTAGTTTCATATTCATCTTCCGCCTGCCTGCCTCTGCCCGGCTTCTCTCTCTCGTCTCTAAAGATCCCATTGACTTTTATGTGTATAAAGTATTAAAATGATTTCATTTCGCTTAACGCATTTACGCATTTTTTGTAAATACAATTTTAACGCCACTCACGCCGTTCACGCCTCATCTCATCGTCATCTCCTCAATTATGTATTATTTGTTTTGCTTTTGGTTTTCCTCATTTTCTTGTATATATTAATATATAATTTTCCATATAGTATAGTGTAAAATATATAAGAGATATTGTCAATATAGTAAAGGTGTTTTGTCAGCAGGAGTTCTGCCACATCCGACTGACACATTCCTGGGGGGAATTTCTTACTTATAGCAAAAATAGTCAAGTGATCGTTCGTATGAAGGTTCTTTTGTATGTGATCTCCATCGTATATATGCGCGTGCCCGCGTCTGACTGTGTCTGTGTCTGTGTCTGTGTCTGTGGCGTGTCTTTTGGGCTGTAATTGTGGCCGTGGGTGTAGTGGAGAGTGGAGTGTGAGTGTGGTGTATGTACACATGTCTATAAAAAAGAACCTAGGATAGAAATGTCTTGTGTAAGTAAAAGGATTGCTATCGTATAAAAGCACGTCAAAGTGTAGAAGGCCCACAAGTCGTATTGTGAATGGTTACTCTCGGTTTTTTTTCCCACGTACCAGGCGCCTTTCTGCGCCGCTCTCCGCGCTTCTCAAAAAGGCCAAGTGGGCGGCGCGCGTGTCTTGCTCATCTGTGTGGTTGTGGGTTTTTGTTGGTAAAAAGAAAGGATCTTTGTTCGTTAGCGCTAGATATTAGTTGTAAGTTGTATTTCATTAATCGTTATCGTTATCGTAATTGTAATCGTATTTGTTGATGTTGTTGCTATACTCATACACATAATAAGAACTGATATGTTTGTAAGTCAATAATAAGAGAAAAACGGAAAGCAATTCGTATATGTAACTACGTAACTCCGCCTTCTGGTGTTGCGTCAAATTTAAAACTATTTTACATTACACTTTATGTCTTTTCGTGCCGCGTTTGGTTGAAGGTTTCCCTCACTAAAAACCCCATTTAATATATTTTTTGTCCTCTTCGATCACCACCAATTGACTCTTTGACCGAAAGTTTGCGTATAGCTTAAAGTATGGGTACATTATTTTTAAAAAATCGTTACGGCATACTTCTGGTTTTTATACACACACAATTCTCCGTTCTCGATATAAAAAAGAGAGCTCACTTGTCGATTTCTATAAATTGTTCTCCTTGTTCGTGTTATTTTTATTCTTTTGTTCAATTTAAAGCTTTCGCGCCTGCGCCGTCGAGCCTCGCTGTCGCTCCTCGTCGATCATCGTCCCTTCGCTCTGACGGCGCCTCAGTAAAAAAATAATGAAAACTGTTTTTGTCTTTGTTCGATTTTTGTTTTTTTGGATTTTTGTTTTTAAAAAATGTTCTTGTTGCTTGTTGTTCTTGTTGTCTTATATGTTGCTCTTCTGTGCTTTGCTGGTGTGAAGTTCTCTAATTGACTGAAATTGATTTTGTTACAAGGACGCATTGCTTGTTGTTTCGGTATTCTTTTAGCTGAAGTTGATCCGGTACACCAATAAGAGTTATAGGTCGCCTAGTCGGCCATATAGCTTCCGCAGAAGTTCCTTACAGAATACATAGAGAGCACTACAAATCAGGCATGCAGGAAAGCGCAGGCTCGCAACGATTGGCGTTAGCGGGGAAATTGGGAAAACAGCTGGGAAAGACTCAACATTACACTTAAAGCTGCATCGTCGACTTACAACGTTAACGGACCCTGGGACCGATCTGGGACCCATTTTACACCACAAATAATACGAGTTTCGCCCGCCGATCGGGGCGCTAGTTGGATGAGTGTAGCCTACTTCTGGGCATAGCTAGCTGCCTGCGAAATGATTAGCTCGGCTTGGAAAAGTCCAGATCTGTCTTAGCTAATCGCTCTCTTTATAATATATATATATTTTTTATGCATGTATATATATTTACGTGTAGGTGTATATTTATATATTGGTGTATATTTTATGTATTCCTTCCTCATTGGGGGTTTCTGCAAAGCCTCGGCTTTGGCCTCCTTTTCTTCCTCCTGTTGTGGTTGTTCTTGTTGTTTTGAATTATTGCTTTTAGAACATGTCTTAAAAATATATTTTATTTATATATATATATGTATATGCCTTAGAAGTAGGTTTAATATATATATATATATATATTATGCAAATATAACATGTCTGCTGTCGCTGCCATTGCTCGCTTCACCGTTTTTAAAAATATCTGCCCCGCAGGGTAGAAGCCGCAGCTGGAATCTCCTCCTCATGCTCCTCTCACCCCAAATGACCTTCGACCTTCTAAAGTAATGCCGGGCCGTTCAAGCTCCCGGATATGCCAGACGACAGCCAGTGGTCTGATCTTTGTCTATCTAAAATGTCCTTCCGCTTTCCACTTAATTTGTTACCTTGGTTTTTGATTATTTATAGGGGATGTGGTGTAATGATGATCGCAAGTCGCGATCCTTGGTAAGTCTGAAATGGTCTTTGTGGGGGAATTGTTTGCTTTGCTGGGCAACACTTTAAACGTTAAATGTACTGTATGATACACTGCAACTTCCGTTTCCGCTTGCTTTACACATATATCGTATAAGTTGTGTGTTGTTTTGGTTTTCAGTTTTCAGTTTTTGGTTTTTCGGCTTTCCTCGATTTCCCTCTCTACTTTATATGTATGTTTATGGGTAAGTTTGTTGGTCCGAGACTTGACGCGGCAAAGTCCTGGAGAGCGTTGGTTTGACAATTTGGCAAAAAAGTTATGAAAGGAACATTTTCACTGTTGTTTTCGGCATGTGCTTTGCTTTTGTGTGTGTTTTTCACTGACTTTTCTCGGCTTTCTCTGCCTTCTATTTTCTCTGTGTTCTGTCTCTATAGTTGTCAGCTCATCTTGTTTTATTTTTGTTTAAGTTTTTTATTTTTGGTTTTCACGTCGCCTAATGCAAAAAATTTCAGACAGACAAAAAGCGCATCGTATTGTTGTTCTGTCAATTATAGAATATTTCGTTTTTCTCTGCTATTTCGGTATTTGGTTTTTGTTCTTGTGGCTTGTTGTTTGTTTGTTGTTAGGTTTTTTGTTATTAGTTTTTTGTTTTTTGTTTTTCTTGTTTTCCTTTGCAATTTTCCCCCACTTGCTGTGTGTGTAACAAATGTCGTTTACTTATCTATCTGATAGGTTTTGTTTGGTTTGCTTTTCCAATAATTTAATACTCCATATAGTTGTATATAAATATATTTTTCTATTACGCCCCCGATTGCATCGTCGTCATATTATCGTCATTATGCTCCTCTCGTAATCCCCAAATACATATGTCTAGTACATCCATCGTCTCCGGGCGTTTTAGTGCCGCCGGACGGAGCGACTAGAAAAAAATTAATTGCACATTGCGTGGCCTGCATTTCGTCGGTTTTTTCATTCAATTTCCAATTTGTCCGCCATCGAGCGGCATATCCTTGATCCTTTTTACATGCGTTTGTTTACAGTTATACATATATATATATATATATATGTATATATATATATATGTACATATATATATATGTATATATATATATATATATATATATATTTAGTTAAATGTTCAAACATTGGCGATTTTGCGCGTTTGTTTTTTTATAAATATTTTATTTACTTAATCGTACTATATGTGTTGTATGTATAATAGTTCATTGTTATATTTGCATATGCTCTTACCACCTAATTTGTTTAAGTGTTTTTCTCTTTTTGATTTATCAGTAAGATCTGTGTCCTGTCTGTATCTGTGTAAGTGTTGTTGGGTGTGAGTGTGAGTGTGAATGTTAGTGTTTTTGTGTCTTGTATCTCAAAAGTGGTGTGTTTTTCTTACATTTGTAAAAGGGAGAGTTTTTTTTTAGCCATTGTTTGGTTTTTCCTTTGTTTAGCAAATAAATTGATTTATGCCTCGAGTTATATTGAAATACACTCTCTCACTTAGCTCTCATTGTCATATTTAATGCTTTAACATATTTGTCTAACTATCCACTGTTTAATTAGCGTTAATTACCATTTTGCTTTCAATGTGAACACAAAAGTTATAGGTTTTTTTTCCTCTACAATACGTATTCCCCTGATTCGATAGAAATAATTGAGAAAGAGAAGAACTTCAACATAGTTAATATAACAAATTGCCTTTGACTTTTGCTTTGCATTTGCGTTTCACATTTCACATTTGCTTTTCTTTTCTATTCGTTTCTCTATTCTTTTGTTCTTTGTTGTTTACTTTGGCCAATAAAGGATTTGTTGTACTTTAAAATAAATTCATAAATATAATTGTAAGCACAATTTTGATTTGATTCACCCCTTACCCCGGTCGAGAAATGAAACTAAACCAATCCAATTCAATTCAATTCAATTCAAGTCAATTTTCAGAGAAAAACCAGGCCGTCTCGTCACAAGAGTGCCATTTCTTTTTCCATATATCGATTATCGTTGAAAGTACAATAGTTTGTGGTTGGTTTTCGCTTGTTGTTTTTTGTTTTGTTTTGATTCAAGTAATTTCCTTTTTGTATATACTGCAGCATTTACTTTATATGTATAAGACTGTATATGTCTATATATATATCGACTTTAACTTTAAAAGTTACAACTTAGATACGTTAAGAATAGCAATAATAATGGTAATAATAATTTGCATCGCATAATACGCCATTAAATAATAACATTTTCGCTATTATTGCAACATTTTTGCCTTGTTGATTTATTTTTTCAACTCTATCGTTTTATTTGTTATAATCCCCCTTCGTATTTTTTCTGATTTCTCATCGCTTTTTGTTGTATTTTTTTTTTTAGGTTTTTTTTATGGTTTTTAGTTTTTTGAGTTTCGTTTGTTGGTTTTCTCATTACTTAAAAGTGGTTTGCCCCATGGTTACGCCCCTTTTCCCGGTTTGTCATCCGTTGGGTGATGATGGGTGGTGGTTGGGCGGAGGCCTCCGTGCTTTTTTTTTGCTGTGTGAGCAGCCACGCCCACCGCCCATTCGCCGATGCCACGCCACTCCAGTTGGACGCACAGTTTCCGTTTAATTTGCATTTTAAACGATTTTTGCTGCACACGTTGCATCTTTCGGGGCCACGATGTTGTAGTTGCTGTTGTTGTTCTCTTGTTGTTGTTGTACGGGGTTGTTAAATTAAAATTAATTTTTTTGTTTGTGTTCGCTCGTAGCTTTTCCTCATATTCTTTTTTTGTTCTTGCTTCTTTTCTCTATGTGTTTGTGGGTGTTTCTTCTCTTTTTGTTTTGTTTTTGCCATGCGTTTGTATTTACGTATTTTTATATACGTTAATTAATTAATTAATTATAATGTGTGTGTGTGAGTGTTTGGTTTATTGTTTGTTACTCTCGCAGTAGCTGTCTCTTAACGGATTTTCATTTTTGCCATGTGGAAATACACGTAATATGTAATACGTACTTTATTTGATTTATATTTATATATATGTATATATATGCACGTATATATAATTTAAATTATTTCTGTTTTTGTTGCGCTCTCTGTGGTTTGCAGCATTACAGTGTGTTGTGTATGTAGTGTGTGGTGTGTGTGTGTGTATATCTGTCATTTGTTGCTAAAGTTGCTGTTGCATTTTGTTGCTCCTGTTGCTGGTTGTTGTTCAATATTGTTGTTGCTGCTGCTGCTGTTGTTGCTGCTGCTGCTGCTGCTGCTGTTGTTGTTGTTGTTGTCATTGCGGTTGTCGGCGCCACCTTTTAATGGTATCCATTTGTAAATGCCGCAGGAATTAGTGGTCCCTGTAAATAAACGTTTCGTGGAGAACAAAACAAGCAAACACCAAAAATTATTCAAATAAAATGAAATTTTCTAGTTGCATATCTACGCACACACACATAATGGTATGTAAATATATATATAAATATATTAATATATTTATGTATAGGAAAGTAAACATTTAGAGGTATACAGATATGTATATATTGAATGTAGAGATAGAAGTGGCAAGATAGAGAGAGTTCGAAAATCTTTAATATTTATTTTTTTCGGATTCTTAAATAAATAAGGAGAACAAATAAATTTTCATACGTATGCTGGCTAGGTTTGATAAAGAAACAATTGACATCTATATATTCTTACTTTAAAGATCGTTTTTTTTTTAAATATAAACTTTTGGTTTGACCTTTTGTCAAACCTAGAAACTGTCTTGAACATAAAAGCTGTTTTGGTAGAGAGTCTCTTCTACTCTTCTGTGTCCTATTCTCACTTTAACATAAAAAAAACTTTTCAAACTTTTACTGGCTAAGTTAAGAACATTTTGCTGTTAACAGTGCGTATGAGTGATGCAATGCATTCGGGACAATAGTTCGAATGGGTTTTGTTATTTGAATAATACATTTATTTGCCTCAAAGAACTGGAGCTGGATAGATTTTTTGAATTTAAAAGGCTAGGCTTAGCTCGCAATTAATGTTACATTTCAAAAGTTATAAACTAAACAATAATAATTTTCAGCTATTGGGAAATCTAAGTTAATCAACTTCCAGACCAAATGATTTATAATTCACTAAATCCTTCTTTATAATTTGCCACTATTTTACTGTACATCAAATATATATGCAATACGGATTTCCTGTGTTCAGTTTCCTATTTCTAACATCAAATATTTCTACCCGAAAAAGGGAAACATGTCCTCTTCTATAGACGATAAAAAATGCATTTAATGCAAATTGTTTTGTCTCATGTCCTTTATCAAACCTCGCCGACAGCCATCGATAATAAATAAGTTTCGATATGATTTATTTAAGTTTGCAGCGAGGCATAGGAGAAACATTGAAATATTGTAGTATTGAAATATTCATATAATACATATATGGTGTATACAATTTAAATAAATAATAATGGTTTAATTGAAACGGCCTAGAAAACTGTGCTTGTGACGTGCATACATATTTTTACGTTTATTATTTTTTGATCATAATTATTTTTGGTTTTTTATCGACTAGTTGTAGTTAAAAGAATTTGATTGTTAATAATTGAAATTGTTTAGTTGAAAAAAGAAGAGAACACGCTGTAGTTTTGTTGGTGTGCCTACCTTGTGCAACTGCGTTTGTTTTATACTCTTATTACTTTTGTTTGCTTTCGTTTATATTTATTTTATTTGTATTTTTTCATATATATATTTTTTCGATTTAAATATATAATGGGTTTCTTTCTTTTTACTTTTTTGCTTTTTTGTTCTTTTGCATTTTTATATTTTTGGGTTATCAGTCTTTTATATATTAGCCATCGCAAAGTTCAACGAATAAATCTGTACGAAATGAAAGAGAAATACATACAATATATAGAAGGATAACGCAATAGTTTAGCTCTACATCGGCAGTCTCTCCTTATTATTATTATCGTAATCACTACTGAGAATGAGTGTGTGTGGGGTGTGTGGTGTATGAGTCCTACGAGCGTTCTAAGCGGAGGGCTCAGAACCGAACCGAACCGCTGATCTCTCATGTGGGTGTTGCTCTAACTTATACGCTAGCCTCCGTCCAGCCAGGTCCCAGGATCGCCCGGCGGTCTGGTCTGGGTCCTGGGGCCTGGCCGGATGCGGGATCTGTATGCGGGGGTTCGCAGTGTGACACACTTACCGGGCTGTAGTTCAATGGGGCGCGGCTGACGGCAATGGGAAAGCCGGACGGCTGCGGACTGGTGGCCTGCACATAGCCCACGTTATCGGCGGCCGCCGAGCTATACATGTCGATGGTCGGGCCGGGCGAGTTGGTCGAGGGGAATCCCTGCCGGGTGGCCGTGGTGGCGGCGGCGGCATGCGGGGATGCCGAAGGACCAAAGCTGTGGGCGGCCGCAGCAGCCGCCTGATAGTTGTTCATCACTGCAAGAATAGATTGGGAATATATATTATATAGGTTTGGAGAGGATATAGAGGGATAACTCGGAAATGTTCTTAGTATATTATATAGTGGAGATTGTGTTGTCAACAGTGCGTATGGGCGAATGATTTTCAGCTAGCAATACCTTGAGTCAACAGTGCGAATGGGTGTGATAATTTAAATATAACATTAATATAGACAAAACTACTTGAGTTGCTGCTACAAAAAGCAGACTAATTAATTTACTTTTTAAAGTAGGTTAAGCTTCTACCAGAGATTTTCAATTACAGAACCAAAAAAAGGAAAATAGAAGTGAAAGTGTATATGGAGGTCACTCACCTGACAGCGCCTGGGTCAGCAGCGGGGTATTGTTGTTGGGTGTCAGCTGCCCGTTGGTTAGATCAACTGTAAGTGGCAAAAAGAGGACGACAGAGTGGTCATTAGTGGGTGCGGGTCTGTCTCTGGTGGCGGCGGATCATCGCTAGGCGATTGGCAAAAGTCGTTAAAGTCGGCCACAGACTACTTTATAAATAAATATGTAGGAGGTGGCCGCGACACTCAAGAGTATACGAAACGTAATCAAGGCTGAGCTCTAGGGGTACGAAAGGAGTCGGGGATCGAGTATATATTTATATAAATAGGTGGGTATGGAGTGAGAGAGAGTATTCGAGTATGCGATTGTTATATATGTGGGGCTATAGCTCCGCTATATCGGTGTGCCGAGGAAGCAAACAATCAAAAGCGAAAGTAAACAACTCTAACTAGTCCCGGGACACAACTACGATGCCAAGCGCAAACACAAAAGACGAACCAAAACAGCGAAAGGAAGTACGTACAGATACATATATACAATATATAAAAGGGATTTCGGTGTAGGAAGAGAGGGCCAGAAATGGGCCAGAAAGGAAAAAGGGAAGGGGAAAGCGCTAACTGGAACGCAGGTTATGAAAACACAAAGTGCTGCTCGGTTATTAAACGAGCTTTGGGCTGGGGATGTTGACGCTACAATGACAAAACAAAGCCAAAGCCAAACTAAACCAAAACCAAATCAAACCGAAGCGAACCGAGCCGAACTGAACCAAACCAATCCCAGAACCCATCCAAACTCAGTTACTATGCTTGGTTTGCCCCAGCGATGTGCACTTTCCTTTGGGCACCCTTTTTCCCCATGCATTTTCCCCCAGTTTCACCCATTTTTCCCCTTTTGCCCCGTTATCATTGTTATCGCTTTTTTCTGTAGCTGTTTTCCCTTGTTATGGTCACAGCTGCTGCAGCAAGTAAAAATACGCCAGCGCCAATATTGAAATGACAACAGAATGCGAATCCGAATCCGAACAAAAAAAGGGTAACGGGTTATGGCAGGACGGGATTGAGCGGGACTCTGTCTGTATGAATGTGGTGGGCGGAAACGTAGCAGTTGCATTTCCTGCGGAAACACAAAAATTGATGTAACGTAACGTGACGTAACGTAACGAGGCATGTCCCTGGCAGTAGCACCACCCCAAAAGTAACCCCATCACCCATCAAACCAACGACCTTCGTCATAGCCGTTGTGCGTTTTATGGCGCCAATCAACTTTGGCTTACGTTTAGTTTACGTTTTTGTGCGAAATCCCGGTGCGCCATGTTGTTTTCATTAGTGTGTCGGGTCCTGGAACTCGGATACAAAGAAGTGCGGACTCCGAACACCCGTAAAAGCAGCAGCATCAGCCGTTGCAATAGCAGTAATGGTTGCTTTTGTAAATAAATAACTTATTTAGCCGGGGTTTTTCGGTCTGCCATTGCTTGAAATGCGTTTCCGCCAGGGTCTGGGATCTGGGATCTGGGATATCGGGTAAGGTCGGTAAGGTTGGCACTGGCATTACTGTTGGCCTCGAATGGGGTCGAGTTTTGTGTGTTGTGCGGGCAAAATTGCAATTGTCAGTCTTGCGGTTGCGGAAAAACAACTGTTCCCAGCTGTCGTCGTCGTCGTCGTCGGAGCTCATGCCATAACGGGTTCAATTGAGACATTTCACCAAACAGAATCGGCCAACGAAAGAGACATTTACATGATCGGGGCTACATGGTTTGGGGAACAACTAGTGTTTACATAAAAATAGGTACGCATAGGTGGTAGACTTGGGTTATACATGTTTTATGCTTACAGTTTACTACTAATGAGTGTGTGTTGGCGTTTTTTAAACACTATTTCGAGCTACTTTATCTGCGCGCTCGTCTCATATATAGTTGAGCTAATTTTTTGTTAGTCTTGATGTGTGTGTGTGTGAAATTATACTAAACACAAAGTTTTATTCGGAACGGAAGAAGAACACTACACATAAATATATATATACGTATATATGGTTGTTATTTGTCCAACTACGACTGGCGCAGCCAGTTTACATTATTTGTTTTATATCGCTCTTTGCTAAACTTTCTCTATCAACTAACAGTTTACATACAGTTAATAATCGTAAAATGTGGAAAATCTGTTCGGATATGGAGCCAAAAACGGTTATAGGTTCGATAAAAAGATGAATAAATACGTATATAAAGAGGTTATAATGCTTGTATTGGAACTATAAGACGACCATTAGCTGACCTTGTTGAGGAGTGTGCTTGAGTTGCTGTTGTTCTCGGTTCTGGCTTCCCCTTCAGCTGCAGTTGTTGTATTGTACTTTTCCTCATTCCTTCCCAATTTGGCTGGAGTCATCGTTGTCGTCGTTGTCTTTGCCAAGTTGCTGTCACAATATTACGCATACGCCCCGATGGCCACTTTGTCACTCTTGGAGCCGTCAGTTCCATTCGAATCGCAAAACGCTAATATTACGAGAGCTAAGAGACAGGGAGGCTGAAAGGCCCTAGGCCCGAGGCCAGAGAAAGGATAGACTTTGGTTTCGGCTTTGCGTCCGCATTTATTTTTATTTATATTTTTTTTTTTTTCACTTTATCTTAGTTTTTCTTGTGCATTTATTTAGTTAATAACTTTTCGTTTTCCATTTTCGGTTTGATGCGTTTCTGCGCAAGCGATTTCAATTCTGCGTTTGGCAAATGGGTTTCTTGTTCTCATTTGAAGCGTTTTCTTATAAATCACAGTATATACGTGTAAAATACATATAGGTATGAGCGTGTGTGTGCCTATATAGGTTTTATTTGTATGTAAATAACTCGCAAGCGTTTTTTTTTGTCAATTTAAATAGTTGCAAATACCTCGAAGCAGTTCCTCCCAAAGTGGCGATAATTGCATTTCAATTAACTAAGTAACAGCTTATCCATTTATAGAGTTATTGATCTTAATTCCTTAGATAGGTTCGAGATTCCTTCGTGTGTGTGTGTGTGTTGTGTGTGTTCAAGTGGCCAAGTGTGTTGGTGTTGGTGAGAGGGACTTACAGTTACGCGTCGAATGGAGGGGACATAGAAAAATGGCATTTTTCATCAACTTAAGAGAGAGATTTGTTTTCATTTCTTTCGCTTCGCTGTCGCTGCCGCTTTTCTTTTTCTTTCCTTTCTTTTCTTTTAAGTTTGCTCTTCGAAAATGGATGGACATTAATATTGTATTTTTCGTTATTGTACAAATCAAATCGAGTCACGCCTCGCATATAAAATGGATACTCAATAACTTAGCTTGTAAACGTCGTATATTAAATATGTGTATATATATAAATATTCATGTATATATAGTAGGTATAATATAGGTAATATCGTAATGTCTATATATGTAGTTTAAATAGAAATGTCAAAAAATTTCGCTCGTTTCTTGTTCTTTACTTTTTGGTTGGCCATTTTTGTGTGTGTGTGTTTTTAGCCATTTTGGAATTCTTGCGATGCACCGATGAAGGAAGGAATTTGTATGCATATTAGAGTAAAGGCTTCAAAACGTATAAATGCGGGCCAAATGTGGTTTTTGCTAACAGATATACGAAATAAGTAATATAACACAGCTACGAATAATGGGCAAATCTACTAATTAATGAACTTTAGCTATGGCAAAAATCTCTGCACGTTTGCTAATTATCTAAAAACTCATGGGACCGACCGACCAACAGCAGCAACAAATTGAAAGGAAAAAACTGGCAAAATTCCATACATAATGCGTGGCAAATTAATTAAAGGATAATAATGCCACTACATGTGACAGGCCTGCTAAAATTTGTTGTTATCTAAATGTTTTTCCATGTGCAGTTGCCAGGCCCCGTTGTTGTTGTTGCTGCTGCTGTTGTTTTTGTTGTGGGCAGGAACTAATTTATGCATACAGGGACTACAAATGAAATTTGCATTTAAATGCTACGGCAAAATAGTTTTATAAATAATAGATGTGCGTCCCTGAAACCGGGATACGAATGGGTCCAGGTCAGGGTGCAAAAAAGCCAGATACAGTATACTTTCGAGTGGGTGAAGTGGAAAAGTGAAGTGAAGTGGCGTGAAGTGAAGTGAGTGGGGACTGTATGAAGATCGAGTATAGTTCGCTATATATATTAATTCGTTACACTTGCTGGATACGAGTACGCTGTGTCACATGTCTAATTGGGCTTCTAGAGAGACGTATTGGTGTTTGTGTGATTATATGGGCGCTCGGCCGTTGCGGGGTGATTATGCTGGCCTAGTTCTAGACGATTCTAACTGGTTACGGGTGCTCTAGCTGCTCTAGCTCTATGAATACGCAATTATAGGTACTTTATTATACGTTTCGGGATGCCGCTAGTCACTACTTAGGGATTCCGGCTAATACTGCTGCGGTAATTGGTTAACTGCTCCAACAATATATACTTATATATAGGGTATACTTCTTTGGGAGTCGCGTCTAGTACGTAAGTTCTGTGTGGGTTGTCCAGCTATATGGGCTAAGAGTGTGTGTGTTTCTGTGTTTTGTGTGTGCAAGTTACATTTTCTATGTAGTTCTTTTCAAATCGAATCTCTCGCTAGTTCTTCGCCCGCCACTGGGTGTACTCTTGTGGTTTCTTGTTGTAGTGGTTACCATTTACCGGAGATACAGGCTACTCTAAGCTGTACCTACTTGTCACCGTTCATACGTTTACTTGACACACAGAAAGGGGGTCGACTCGGGCTCTCACAGTCTCGTTGCGAGTCGGGGAGTCGAGTCGAGTCGTGTCGTGTGTCACTCTCAATCTTCACTCAATCAGACTTGGCTCTTGGTCTTGGTCTCTCGCCTAGAAATTTATGTTGCCCAGAAACTGCGATTTGATGGCCGCGGATCGAGCCGTCAGCGCGGTGGCCAGCGGCAAGGTCAGCGCCTGTTGGTGGTACGCCGACTGGGCGTGGCCAGCGGCGGCACCGGAGGGGGCCGCAGCAGCAGAGGCGGCGCCATTCGGTTGGGCCACTCTGCTGCGGCCCGGGGCAGCGCTACAAGCGGTCCCATAACTTCGACCGATGCCGCAAATTGTCAAGCCTACAAAATCATACGAGATACAAGATATAGATGAACGGAGAGAGAGAGAGATAGAGAGAGAGAAAGAGTCAGAGAGCGAGATGGAGAGAAGGGGTCAAAACAGTTTTTAGGCAGAGTCTCTGCCCGCTAGAGCTGCAAAACTGTCGGCGGCTTCGAGGAGTTTTGAAATTGATTTTTGAAATGGAATCAATATTTTTAAATTTTAAAGTTGATTTGTAATTTATATAAAAGCTTTGATTTATAATGTAAATAAAAGCTTTGATTTATAATGTAAATAAAAAAAGAAGAAAAAAGAAATTAAGTATTTTTTAAGTACAGTTTATGTTTATCGCTTTAAGTTAGATTTTTCCTTGTAATGTATGGAACATTTAGGAAACTTTCCAGCTATAGTTTTAATGTTTTCAGTCAAACCATCTAAAATTTAATATTAAAAACTAATATGCAGTTTCAAGAAAAAAAAAGTAGTCTAAATTGAGTAGAATGAAGGCAAATAAATTGTAAAGGTATACCACAAATATACCGAAATTTTAATTTTAAATATATATATAAGAATTCGAGACATAAATATTATTATTTAATAATGTTGAGGTACTTTACATGAAAAATCGGAAAAGAACATTATTAAAATTTAAATTATCAGTTTTAGTTTAATTACAAGAAGGGTATACTGAAAAAAACATATCCTTTTTAGTTAATTTAGTAAAGAATGTTTTAATTATAAATATCCTTGATAACTGCTTCGATTGCTGTACAGCTCTATCGATTCTCTCGATAAGTGCCCCGATTGTTGTACAGCTCTAGCTCATACAGAGGATAAGGTATTTATTTATTGACATCAGCTATAAGCCCTAGTAGCCAGTGTTTTGGGTATTGAGGGATCTCTTCGTGTGTTGTTCAGTGGTGGAAAAATGATAAACTCAAGGCCAAGCTCAATGGAAATATCAGCTGGATGCGCAGGACACAATTCTAGAGGGGATTTCTAAATGTCATGTGGCGCTGTGAGTGTCTTCAATTGGTTCTCCGATCTTTTCAGCTACATTGTGCATTGATATGACGAACGCTTTTTTTGCTCTTTCTTTTTATTTAGAAAACAGTTATTCATTTCATTAATGAGTAATACTCGATAAATAGTCATTGGGGGCCGCCATGTCCTAGGTCATGTAGTCGCCAATCAGTATCCGATTCTCCGGCACTACGCCCATCACACCCGCTGCAAAGCAAATACAAATACAAAAGAATAAAGAGTGATCAAAGCAAAACTAAGGGGAAACATGGATGTATTGTGGCTGTAGTTCGGATCGAATATATAAGACATCGGGGCAGACGACGGACTAGCTGAGTTAGTAATGCTGATGCGGGTTATCGCAGTGTAGAATAATGACTCGACGCCATTCGTCATATCAAGAGGCACACAGATTCGGTTCGTTTGGGGTTTCATGTTGCAGATGTGTGTGTTCGATGGTTGGTTTTAGTCACGGGGTTGCTTCTTCACACTCTCACTCACATACAAGTAATGAACAGGGTCTGAGCAGGTGTGAATCTGTGTGTGCGCTGTGCAGGTTCAGGTGTGTCTAAGCGAGTGTAAACATGGGTATTTGTTGGACTTACCAGTTGGATAGGGCAGTCCAAAGCTGGGATAGCCCGAGTAGCCGCGACCAGCGGCATAGGCGGCATAGGCAGCTGCCGGAAAACCTATTCAAAATAATTCAATTACATAAACTCATATTTATTTGCATGAGTTATAGAGCTCACCTTCGGGCAATGTCCCCAGTCCCCACATGATGTTATCTAGAAGAGTCGCATATAAGAAAAGAGAGAGAGAGAGCACAGAAAAGAAAGGCAAAAACATATAATTACTGGCATTCATACGATTTTATCAGAGCTAATAATGAATTCAAACAAAAGAGTATCGAGATTATATCAGGACTAATTGTTATAGAGTGTAAATATGAATTGATTTACTATACTCGTACGTATTCGTTAATTGTGTTCGACTCGTGTGTACTTAGAGTTCTAATCAAGTGTGGCAACTAAGGAACTGCCGATCCCAGATCGATCGTCCCGCTATATACTACTCTTATATATAGTTATATATGTTTTCTGAGTTCTAAGAAATGTTTGGCGACTGTTCGACACTTTTTCCAGTGCGCAACTAAGGGGGATATATATATCTCCCGACTCGTTCTTCATTTCTGCATGAACAGCCTTGGTCTGAGCTATGTTTATATAGAGTTATATATAAGTAGAGTTACATTGGTTCGATATACCGCAGATATGACACAATTCTAAACACTTATTAGATATGTAGATATAATCTAAGACATTTAGTTTCTATTCTATGATTATAAATTTGAAATTTTCTGCTAATTATAATTGTTATAACGATAATCCATCGAGCGGGGGCAATTCTAAGGGCCTGCCGTTGTGCATTTCTACAAAAATGCCCCATATCTGCAGACCATTGCCCCGCACCCGAAGAGCTAAGTTATTAGGAAAATTTTGGTAAAAGAAAAATGAAAACTAAACACGCACAATTGGCAGCAAAAACTATAAGTGTATGTGGGCTAGTTAAACACTACAACTCAAGGGGGAAGAATATAGAGGAGGGTTGACAGCTATTAGATGTTAGTTAAGAAATTTGTGTTTAAATTTTGCATCGGCCTCTCGAGTGACTTCCGGGTTCTCTGCGAAATTCTCCCTCGCTCGTTCTTTCATTCGTTCATCTTTGGCATCGAAGGGCGGCTGGTGGCGGCTCGATTCCTGTTTTATGTCTTCTTCCGATTGTTGCAGCTTAGGCTAATGTTACAATGGTTTAACTAGGAGTTGAATTTGTGTTTGATTCGAATTTGAATTTGAGTTTGAATTTGAGCGCTTAATGCGCTTATCGTAATGCAATAGATGCGTGTATATGTGGTTGTTTATGCATGTATAATAAATAGCTAGTTTCGAGTTTAGTCAAATATTAATGGCTATGGCAAACAATATATGTGTACGGACACAAGGAGATGACGGATAGCCGGGGGAGTTGCCGTTGCCTCCTATTACCAGTCAGTCCGGCCATCAGCTGTCTGAGCCGTAATTTGGCTGGGTCCCTGTAATTGGCCCGAATGCACACTGGACACTGCACACTGCACAGAGCACACTGCACATCCATTATCCATGATCCATTTCGGAAAATTACACTCGGACAGCTGTCCGGCCGATGGCTTCGATGGCATCTGCCAAGTTCGGCCCGGCTCGAGTCATCAATTTTTCAAACTAACTCGGTTACACACACCGCCAATGCATACTTGAATACGTGTATACTTTCTAATACCTTAAGGGGCCGTCCTTCCGTCCGGCCTCCGTGGGCCTTCTCTTAATCCAACTTAATCGCTAATTCGATACATTTGCTAGGATTGAATTCGATTCGGTTAAATGCTCGCTTTTTGGCTTTGGGGCTAGATAAATACACTTTTAGAAAGAGCTATTGATATGAGTGGTACGTATTAGTAAGTATAATAAGAAATGCTCGGTATATATGGTACAGGAGAGAGTCCGGTCTCACACACACACGCGAAACATAAATGAGTGATGACTTTCGTCCCTCTTGGCATTGGTTGTTTAATTAATTTCTTTACATCCACATGTGGGGCTCTTACGGTCTAGAAAAGTCGCCAGGTGTCTAAGACGCATTACATAATGATAACTGTTACGATCGCCTTCTAAGGTCTAGGGTTTATCGATTGCCTCGATAGTAATTAATAGTTATGTATGTATCTAAGCAGCTCTCTAGGACCTGCACTTAGCCTAGTTCTTAAGTAATCAAAGTTCGCTTAGAGTCTAAAGAAAGAAAACGAATGCGCCGCTATTGTATGTAAGTAATTCGGTTAGATAACGCATACGCCGCGTGGCCTAAACGCAGCTTAGACAGACACAAAATATATAAGATATAATATGTATATACGGTATATAGTACATATGGCATAAGTAAGTACATGGCTAATTGTAAGTTGTAAGAAGTACACGTAATCCTAGGCCTAGGCTTTAAAGGCGATTCGCGCCATCGCCGCTTAATATATTTTTTGGGCTTTGAGACGGAATGAGAGTCATATATATATGTATATGTAGGTGTATAGTCGTTTAGTGTGTGTCTTGTGGTTATGTTTCAGGCGTTTTCGGGTTTTTAGTTAGTACAATTACTCAATAGCAAGAATTTAAGAGTGGAGAAGCTTTGAAATCTATGGCAAATTTAAAGACTTTTGGTTTGTCAGCACTTCTGCGTTAAAGTTTTAATTTTGCTATTGTTTCATTTGATTGTGAAAATCAATAAAGCGAACATAATGTATGCCTTATTATAAATGCAGATGCGAAAATTTGTCTTTTGATTAATAAATCAAGCAAACTTTGCGATTTTTCTAGGATTAACTTTGTTACTCTTGCGCTTGATTAATTTGTTTGACTGATGCATTTTTAATTAATTGGCCCAATAAAATCGCTTAAAATACATTTTCTATCATTAAGAGAGGGAAAATTTAAATAGAGCAAACAGTTTTTTAAAAATCAAACAACATATAATTATAGTTTTTTTTGTGCGCCTTGCAGATGGCAAATTTGCCCATTAAGCAATTTAAATTCATTAAGCTATATAAATCGCTGATTAATTTATACAAATTGTGTATATTTCGTTATTTTCTGACTAAACCAAAATACTTTAAATCAAAGCTTGAATCTTTTTTAAAGAATATCTTGCAGTATTTAGCTTGGAATAGGAAAACTTTAAGCTTGAGGAACTCAGAAGACAGTGAATTTCTTGCGCTATTGGAATCGAACTTTAGGCTGCCTTAAGGACCTCTCACTGCGGCCTGTTCGGTCAGATTCCGGGCAGCTGGTACAGCGAGGCCGCCGCAGCTGCCGCGGAGTTGGCGCCCGCTCCCGCCATCTCCAGGCCACCTGGCATGGCCAGGAGTTCGCTGAGCGGATAATGGGCAGCGGCTAAGGCGGCATTTTGCCGCAGCTGTGCCTGCTGCAGTTGCGCAGCCGCTGCGGCGGCAGCAGCCGGGGCCGCTGCTTGCAGGGCACCCAAAGCGGAGGCGGGAGTCCTCAGACCACTGCTGACTGCCGCCGCTGCCAGGAGTCGCTTGTAGCCAACGACGGCAGCGGCATCGGCATACAGGGAATTAGCCAGGGCGGCGTTGCTCTGACCGGGCAAGGCATTGGCAGCTGCCGCGTACTGGAGCAGCGAGGGCGTGGCCGAGGCGGGCGAGGGACTGGCTAGCGGGAGCAGTCCCGGAGCACCGGCAGCAGCGGCCACCACCTGGGCGAGGCTATGCTGCTGCTGCTGCTGTTGGTGCTGCTGGGCAGCAACTGCTTGGTGCTGCTGCTGGACGGCAGCAGCCTGGTGCTGCTGCTGCTGTTGCTGCTGCTGCTGGGCGGCAACCACGGCTGCCGCCGAAAGGTGAGCGGGCAGGGGATAAGGTGTGTACCTTAGCGAGCTCAGCAGCTGGTGGTGGGTGTGGGTGGTGTGTGCCGACTGTGTGTGCGTGTGTAGTTGCTGGTGGTGCTGATGTTGTTGCTGTTGTTGCTGCTGCTGCTGCTGTTGGTGCTGCTGCTGCTGCTGGTGCTGCTGCAGCACGGAGGCGGCAGCCGCTAAACTACTCGGCAGCAAGCCTGCGGCTGCGGCAGCGGCGGACGTGGCCGCCGAGGAATGGGCGTGGCTGCTGCCCCAGACTACCAACTCACCGTATGCGGAGCGCCCGGCAGCCCGTGTCTTGGCCAGGTTGGCCGGCAGCATCACCTCCTTCGGCTGCGCCTTCTTGCACTCGACCTGCGGGGTGAGAGATAATTATAAGTGAGTTTTAAGTTATCTTTAACACATTTAAAATAATAATTTCGGTAAAAACTGTGTACAAAATGAGATTTAATATTTTTAAAATATAGTTTCTGTTAGAAATGAGCCTAAATATAAGTTTTAAAATACTAAAACATCATTTATACGAATTTGAACGAAAGTCTTTATTTAAAGGCATTTAAAACGTTTCCAAGTTCTTTCATTCCTGAAGATTTTAATCGAGAAGACAGCAAATAATAACCTTATTTTATTTATTTACTAAATGCACAAATAATAATAAATAATAAAAGGAAGAACGATTCTTGCTCAAGGTGCTTCAGTCCTTGTTCCAATATATTATATTCCAGCAGAGATATTTGATATTTTTGCCATAATAAAATCATAAATTGATGGGCAATTCGGAGAAATATTTTTGCTGTGTAGGGCAAAAGAAAAGGAGAAACTTAAAGATGAAGGGGAAGTTAAGCCTCCTGGGCGGCGATTCAGACCGCCACGCTTCACTTACCATTTTGTTGTTTATCTCGTGGAAATGAATTTCGCAAACTTTGTCTACCACATCTTCGCTTTGAAATGTAACGAAGCCAAAACCTGCAAAATAAGAGCGGGGAAGCGGGGATGAGTGAGTGAGAGTGGGGCAGAAAAAGTTTAAGGGCTGCAAAAATTGAACGAAATATGCTTTTGTGTGAGCGAGCGGCTAAATAATTTACTCAAGTGTCGAGACCGAGACAGAGGCGGCGCCCTCACCCCTTTGCAGGACACCCAGGACACCGCCCTACCCATCCCCATTCAGAGCCAGAGCCAGAGCCAGAGCCAGGCCGGGCCAGGATAGCTGTCCTCCGGCTGACCTCAATATGCATCCCCTGCAGGGCCTCAAGTGGCGGCTGGGCAAGTAATTCAAACACTGGCCGCTCCGAGTTTACATAATAAACTTTGCCAGCTCGGCTCCCTCCTTGAATCCCCAGTCCTGCCCCCCATCTTGACCCGCCCCTCGCCGCCTTGGGATCGGGCATAATAACTTTGTCCTAATGGCGCTGGCCAGCTCTAGAGCAGCGTGGCCACTCTGTGCATATCCTCCAATTGGTGGCTGACGAAGAACTCAAATTCCCGGAATGTCAAGTCATTTCGGGGGGTTTTTATGCCCGGAATTGGGAAAGGATTTATTACGGCTTAATTAAATTTCTTCAATTTGTTGCCGTTGCAATTTGTGCAAACTAAAAGTTATATTTAAAGGATTGCCCGTTTTAGTGGAATACTGGGGTTAATAGATGAGGAATCCATGATAGTGCTTTTTTTAAATATTATTACTTGCTAGTCTTAATTTTAAGGTAGCAATTCAAGCTTTTCTGTATTCACTTGACGGTTTTCTCAGGAGAGATTAACGGGGATATATAAAAGTAGACTGTGTCATGCGAGGCAGTGACTTTTAATTAATTATTACAAAAATCGGTTAAATAAAAAGCGCCTTTTTATCAGAGAAACAAACCTATTTTTATAATTATCTATTAAATACCTTATATGGAATATAAAATAAAGGGCTTCAAGAATATATACACAGAAAAATAGCTTTATTTTCAATTAAACTATCTTTTAAATTAACTTTGAAATCTTTTTATAATAAGAAAACTGTACCAAATCTTATGGGAAATCATTATATTAATTTCCAAAATTAGGAAATGGCTTAATTAACATTTCTTTAATATTATTCCCTCCATTAAGTTACTTCGCTTGGAGTGGCCAAAAATGGGACGCAACTTTCCATCAGATTGGGAACCATGGGAAATTCCTTTTAAGGCTTTCTAGCATTCCCGGGCGCTCTATCCACTATCCTCTATCCTCTATCCGCTTAGTGCTCCTCCATGCCGCTCCGATTTCCCCCCTCCGATTTCGGCACTTTGGCCTTATCGGGGCTTTTCAATTAGCGCAATTGTCTGAGATTTCACATGGTCGAAAAGAAGGGCTGCTTCTGTCTCTCTGTGCAATTAGCAAGGCCAAGTGCAGACACCTGATGCCCCGGCGCCCGCATTTTGTTTGTGTTTGTGTACATGTCCTGTACGTGTGCTTGCCTCGCCATGCGGGCCTTAGAGCGGACCCTTGGCGGGGGCGTTTTACTGGGGGCTGTGGGCGTGGGCGTGGCCGAGCTGGGGCGTAACTGACAAATTAGTTGAAACAAGTAACAGTAAACACGCAGGCTTATTAGCGACATGTGCCGAGCAGCAGAAGCTCTGAGCGGAGAGCTCCTTTTCCTTGAGACAACGTGCGGGCGAACAGCTCTTCCTGGAGTGTGTTTATATTTGTTTTAATTATATAAAATTAGCGCACGTTGCAGGTTGCACGTAAAGCTGCACGCGAAGAAACAAGTACTTGGGCTGATGACATTGTGGGAATCTGTGATAGCTCCTTTTAATTTTATCTTCTAACGAAAATTGGCGGTTCTAAGTTATAGCTGTCGGTATTTTTATTACACACTATCTTTACCTATATTTTAAATAAACTATTTAAGTAATAAGGAATTCGAGCTAAAAATTCTTTATTTTTCATAAAAAGATTTGTATTCCTTAGATATAAGTTAATATAATAAGCTTTCGCTTCCCTTCCTTTGAAAATACCAATAAACCAACCAAAATGTTATAATTAAATTTTTCTAGTGTAGCCTCATGGGCTTCTTGGATTTTTTTCTATTCCGCTGCAACTTCATAAATCAGCAGCCTTGGAACAAATGAAGCCTGCAATTTTCGGTACCTGCTCCGCGCTCCACACGTAACTCAATCAAAAATGTATCTGCTGGATACAAATGCGCCCCGCCAGCATGAGGAATGGGCCATGGCCAGGGCTCGTTGGCCAGTTAATTCCGCGGCCTGAAGCTTCAAGCTTTCAGCTCTCAGGTGAGTCTGACTATGAGCTCTGTGCAGAGCTCGCTCCCGGCTGCCATTTTTACCTGTCGAAAATTTCCCGCAGGACGGCGCGCGCTGGAGCGATAGGAGCTGACGATGGTCTTGGCAACTGCAAAAATTGCACACTCATGCATGTTATTGCCAAGAAGCGGACACAGATATATGCTCTAGGGGGCGGAGGAGTAGGGGGCAGTAGCGGGTGCAGGGGGAGTAGCAGCAGCAGCAGCAGCAGCAGCAGCAGCAGCAGCAGCTGCTGTTATGACTGCGCTGCGCCGGCTTGCCAAAAAGAAAAATTACAAAATTTTCAATTTTAATATTAGTGGCGGCTGGCGACGCCAACTGCCAAGCCGGGGCCCCGAAAGCTGCCTGAGCTCGTGCCCCGCTCTTCCTTTCCACCTAAGCCACCCGGAAAAATACCCACCGAAAAGTACACCCAACCGTGCCGAAGCCCGGCCGCCCACAAACTGGCTGCTTAGGCGCACGTTGGGCATGTCCTTGGCTTGCCAAATGAAATTCATAGCATAGTTTTGGGCGCAGCTCGGCTGTTGTGAACTCCATATTTGTACAGGACATATTGCTTAGAGGCTTCAGGCAACTTAAATTAATACTTTTTCAGACTTTAGCTTCAACTTTCGAAAAAGAACTCATCAGTTTTTTATAAACATATAAGGAGAAGTATTTTACTATTAAGCAGAATATGCTATTGCTTGAAACGAGAAATATATGTAATCCTGTTTTTGAGTTTTAATAATGGCTACCCTTTTTCTTGCAGTTTTATTTACCTAAAATCTCCATCTATTAGTTTTCCCTACTAGTTTTTATTGCCTTAAATTGATTTTCTGCCTAAACCGAATTCCCCTTAGCGCATCTCCACTGTAATTGCAATTGCCCTCGGCCGGGTTTGTTGTCATCCCCGCTGTTGTTATTGCTGTTGCTGCCCGGGCCTGCCTATATTGTTTTATGGCATATTCATATATCGTTTCCTATATCTTGTTTTATTTTTCCTTCAGCCCTTATCCCGTATCCCATATCCTCCCGTATGTCGTGTTTTCCGTGTGCCGTATCCAGTATATGAAACGCTTGTAGAGTTCTGGCTTACGGGCTGTGCGGCTCTCTCTCGGTTCTGGGCCAACTGCCACCGCTGTTGTTAGCTGGAAAGCGGCGCTGCAATTTTCAGTGACCAGGCTACTCGTACTCGTACTCGTATATGAGTTGCCTCGCTGGCTGCCTGTCTATTTGGCCATCTGTCTATATGTCGCTGTGCTGCACACATGATTTATGAATGAGTAACAAACTTGCTGCCGTGTAGCCGAGCAACCAACGACGTCTTTTCCACTTTTCTTTTACATTTTCCCTCTTTTTTTCCGTTGCCCCCTCTTTATTATAGCTTGTGTGAGTGTGTATGTGGACGTGGCAATTGCCGCACACAGATATGTATATATATATGTAGGGGGCTGCCGGATCGGATCGATAAAATGCAATTACAGGCATATCGCAAGTGCCAGTAGGCAACGGACTCCGACTCCTCATGGCAATAAGGTCGTACATCGTACATCGTCCGTCGTCCGACTGTACAAAAAGTCGCCAGCGTTGTCCTCGTCCTGCTCGTCCTCGTCCTCGTCCTCCTCCTTCTCCTCCGAGGGGGCTCCTGCTACAACTAATACCCTTTGATTAACGACACACATTTTCTATTGACTTGCCCGCTGGTCGCTGGTCGCTGTGAAGTTGGGCAGTTGGCTGCTCGCAGAATGGAGAAAGCACCTGCATATTTCATCGCCGATCGATGCACGCAATTGTAATTTGCGATTTGCAATTTGCAAGGCTGACATGTCCTGGCCAAAATGAATTGCGCCCGGCCAATGAGTCGTGTCAATGGCTAAACTGTCCCCTTCAACTCTGGCTGGCCAATGCATTTTTAATTGCGAAATTGGCAAATCACGGCATGGCCAAGTAGCTCTGACCGACCAGGTAATTGTTGGAGGAGAAGGCTGGAAATTGTTTTGGGGTCGGCTCATTATTGTGACTTGGCCTAAATCTTTGATTTGACGGGTCAAGACTGGCAAGACCGCTTGAAACCCCTCTGAGACTTGAATATATCAAGGATATTACATTTAATTAAGGGAAAATTACTTTCAACATTAGTTAGTTTGCCTTAGTTAGGTTTTCTGTCTCCCCGCAAAATGAATTTTTAATTGAAAACCCTGAGAACAGCGCCGGAAACTCGTTAAAAATGTTTGTGCTGAACGTTATTTATTTTGCTTATTATTGCTGCTTGGTCCCCGGGTGACTAAATCTTTGATGTGATGGCTTGGCGTCCTTCACATTATTTTTAAAATGCCTCAAATTTGTTTTTATTGGCTGCTGCCGGCTGCCTCCCCCGTTTTCAAGCCTTCTTTTTTGTGTTTTTTATGTTCTATATGTATGTATGACTGCATCATCATGCAGTTTCAGCATACTCCAGCGTCCAATTAAGCGAAATGTTCTGTGGGCCCACGGCTCTATCTCTGCAGCCCGCCTTTTTCCCGCTCCCTCCAGTTCGCCGATGCTTTTTGCGCTTATCTGCGATGCGGCTACAATTTTTTATGGGCCGCGCACAAGCAAAAATCATGTTTTCTTATTCCCGTGTGCGTAATTTGAAGGGCGCAAAAGTTAACAATGTCCGGTGGTGGTGCTGCAGAGGGGGTGCCGCGTGTACATATATATGTACAACATGTAGCGGGTGGCACGGAGGGGCGGTGTTTGCCAAGTGGCGGGATGATTGCGCACCCGCAAGCCAGCAACAACTATTGATGCATGCTGGCCCCGGTTTGTGTCCGTGTGAGCTAATTACTTTTGAGCTGCGGTTCGGCTGTGCTGCCTTTGGTTTGTGCAAAATTGGGCACATCAATCTTAATGCGCCGTGTCTCAGGTTGTTCCCCAGTCAGACCTCCATGTGGGGGTCGGCACCCGGGGTCACAATGCGAAATTCGGGGCGTCATTTAAAACTTTAATAAGCAAAATTGACAACGACAAGGCATTGGACTGTGCAGCAGGACACAAAAAGGACACACACACTGAACCGAAAAGGGTTGACTTTTCATGTTCAACTTAGCTCTCAAATATGAGATTTTTCTTAACAAATTTGTATTTGAAACTTTAACAGATGGAAATGTAACCATTGTGTCTTTTTTCTGGGAAACTGTATACTTTATGCATTGATTTGAAAATCTTTGTAGTATAAAATTGTAGTTTAAATGCCATTTGAATAGGGTCAAGTCTATAAATATACATAAGGCTTTACTTTATAAATACCTTTAAATATAAATATTCTTTACCGAATTTAAGCCGCAAAATACTGTTAAATTATTTTACAAAATGATATTTAGCTCTCCAAAGATTATAGAAAGACTATTTTCAGAAATCTTAAGCATCTTAGAACTGGTAAAGTGATTTACTAAATGGAAGACACATAAGCCAAACAATTTGCAACATGATTTAATTTACAGATTTTACGCTAGTTCTTAAGGAACATTTTCCTGATCTCTACGTTTCTTTTTAACAGTGCATTGGAAGCCGGACATCCCGACAGGGTACTTGGACAGTTGAACAGTTGGACGGACAGCTGGACAAACGCAATGGACGCAGTCGTGCGCTACAAGTTCGTGTAGCGGATGTACACTGGAGATTTAAGCCTTGCGCCGGCCAGCCAGCGCACCTCAGCTGCTGACCTCGCTGGCCTGCAGATTCTCCCCAAAGCCAACCCTCCGCCCACAGCACCTGAACCGGGCACCAGCCAAAAGCCACTCCACTCCTGTGTGAACCCTATGAACCACCCACTGGAACAGCCATCCGGCAGCGTAAGAGAATGGCCGTCTCTTATGGCCCTTATATCCGGTTGCATTGGCAGGTAATCTTTTCGGGTCCCTCTACTTCCTACTTCCTGTTGCCCGGCTATTTTAATGCCCCGACAAGGTTTTAAAACTGTATTAGCCCCTTGCTTATGAGCATCCTGCCATGCATGATACATTGACATTCGTGAGGGTGAGTGTGTTTGAGGGTGTACATGCAATTGCTAAGCTCTCGCACTTCCGGCTCCGGCTCGTTAAAGTCCGGAAACGGGGCTAGCACATGTTTTGTGGCATTGATGGTGATGATTTTCATAGATAGCGATGCTGATAACGATAACGATTGCGAAAGTGAGAGCAAAGCGATAGCAATAACTCACCTCTGTGCCGATTGGTCTGCTTATCGAACATCAACATGGCGTCCTCGATCTGCAAATAGTCAAGTGGAAAAGAGATTGGTTAGTTATTATCCTAGAAAACATGCTTAAATATATGCCTTAAATTTAAATATTATTTAAGCCTTTCCGAGGCTAAAATTGGTTTCAGTTAAAACGACTTGTTTACAAGATACACAATAATACTAAATTGAAATATTTCAAAGTTATGATAAAGTTTTCCTTCATTTTAGAAAATTATACCTGAGTTATTTACATATTTTTTCCCCCTTTCTAGTACATAAGTCGATATATCTCATATATTTTCCCAACCAATATAAACATCCCTTGGTTATCGATAGACTAATATCTTTGACTGTTTCCCGTTGCGTAAAAAGCGGCAATTTTTCATTTGCCAACTCATTTTCCGCGACTTGACTGCACTCCTGCGCCGCTGCGAGGCCTCCAGTGGCTGGGTCCTTCGCTCCTTTGTTGCAGTCGGTGCATAAGCACTCGAAGTTTTCCTCCACGGTGCGAGCAACTCAATTAATGGCCTGAATAAATGTTCGCAGCAGACAAAACTGCTGCTAATTGCAAAGTGAGTGCGCACAATGGCCGGCGCACACACACATACCCCCTACTGGCCACCCACCAGCCACCCCCTTTACCCAACCAAACCCCAAGCAGAGCAAAACTTTTAGCCATTATGGCGCAAAAGAACTTATAATGATAGTTGACTGTCAAACCAGCGCACTAACTAACTAACTAACTGCGCCCGTTGACTTTACACTGGCTGGCTGACTGGCTCATTACAGGCCCGCTAACTGGACATGCGAGAATGATGAACTGCTGGCCAACTGACTGGCTGACTGACTGCCGGAATAACTGACTGACTGAGTGACTAACTGACTGAGTGACCCGCCAACTGGTTGTCATTTGATATTTTAATTGACGCGCCGAATGAATGCAGCAAATGTGCTGCTAAATTGGCCATCACAATCAGATTGGGGCTCAATTGCATTGGCCAGAATGTGAATTGTGTGTCCAGTTGTTGAATTGGGGCATTAATGATAAATATCAAAATAAATGTGAATTTTCGATAATAACTATTGGTATTTAATTAGAGAGCTTGTTAATATAATTGTGGTGACAACAAAAGGGGGACGAAAAATGGGAGTAATTACGGAAACCCAATAGATTCATCTTTTACTTGGCATTAATACCTCTTCAACTGGTTGATCTTGCAGAAAGTATAGAACTTTTGTTATTTATATTGAAGTTATCACAAAAGCTAATGCATTTGCCTTTTGAAGTTTATCTTTAATTACGATTATTGACTTCTAATTGGCCACCACAAAATCAATTGAACACAAAGTAAATTTTATAAGGAATCAATTGACCAATTAGCTAGTTAACGTATCAATTTCATTCCTTTAAACTTGACTGATTCTATTTTTGTCCTTACGATTTCAGGAATGATTTCCATAATCGAACATTTTAATGATAATTTTCAAGTGATTTCCACTTGACGTTCTACAAAATCCTTTCACATATTCACTGCCAAGAAACGGATGTTTTTGCCTGGCACAAGATTTCCTCGAGGTCCTTTAGCTTCCTGCCTGCCTGCCTCCCTGCCATTCAATATTATAATGTGACAACTTTGCCTTTATCCTGCTCCTGCGCTGCTAATTGCACATTTCTTGTCAAAGTTGCGATGCGGCCTTTAATGAGCTGCAAGCTGACCCCGAATCCCCGTCGTTTCTCCTTGCTCTCCTGCTGGTGGTCCTCGCTCTCCTTGCTGCTCCTGCTCCCGCTCGACTGCCTGCTTATGGACCATTGATTAAACTTAATCAATGCGCTTAAGGCAACTCGCAACTCCTGTGCACTGTAATTAAAATGCAGCCACGATGCCAGCGAAGGCGGCCTTATAAAAATTAATTAAGCTTGCGCCGCACTTTTCCGCCCAACGCCCAGAGCCGTCCCCCTCTTACCGCTGATTCGGTAGTTTACAGAGGAAAAAATATAAGGAACCTTTGAAATAAAATAAAGGGATTTTTCTAATGATTAAAATCAACTGATTTAAAAACTATGAAATATAAACACAAGTTTCAAACTAGTTAAAATTATTATTTGGCTTTCTTATTTGATAGCTTTGACATTTTATTTTTTATTACATATACGAATTGTACGCTTTAAAGGTATTTATAATGACAACATTTTTATACCAATTGAATTCAATAAAAAATAAGCATTTCCGACAGGTGTTGGATTAATATCCCTCTAAAAATATTTCAAATGCACTTTAAAATGGAAATTCCATTTAGGTTTCACATGGCTATTGACGAATACAAGCACCTTTGACCATAACTTAAAATCAATATATTTCTCTTTCTATAAAATCTGATCCCATTTAATTAAATTTTCTCCCCGTGCAGCTGTGTAGCTGTTGTTCGCGCCTCGCAATTCGCAGCTCTTCAAGTGCAGCCGCCGATGAAACCAACTACAACATTGTTTTTCAATTAACAATCAACAACAATGCCGCAACACAATACAAACGAACGGCGAAGGTTACACGCGCCAAATGACACAAAAATTGCCAGCTCAGGTGCTGCTGCAAAGGAGGGGGCGCTAAAGGGGCCGCTTGGCCAAAAGGGGCGGGCCCAGGCTGGGCAGTACAATTGTTGTTGTTAATTAAGCGGGCAAAACTGGAAAAGCGAACACTGCGAATCGAACTCGAATTGCGGCCTGTTGTTAATGTCCGCCTCCCTGGATAGCCACGCCCCCAGATGCCCCCCTCGATAGCTGTCATAATTACACTGGCCCCTGGATCGTTGGCTGGCTCATTATGCCACCCATTTCACCGATTTCCCATTTCCCGCCGCCTGATTTCCCATTCCCCAACGAGAGTCACCGCAAACTTTAATTCTATTAGCAAACGTTAAATGTACACCACGAAAGGAGGATGAAGGTAGGATGGTGTATTACTATATATATATATAGGTACAGCTGGGGGCGAAAAAATGGCATTAACGGGTATTTTCTATATATAAATCAATGAGGTTTATAATATTTTACGGAGTTATTTGAATTTGAGATAAAGTAGGGTAAAGTTTGTTTATTATATTAAATACTTTCTTTTGCTAGTAAATTAATTGTATTTTTAAGGTCTATAAATATTATTTGTTAACTTAATATAAAGAAAAATATGAAAGTAAAATAATTTCAGTGAAGATTAAGCCTTTTTAAAGCTAGCAAAGTTAATTGGTAGACTTAGAATATGCTATAATAAAGCTAAAAATTGTAATTGAATTGAATTATAACCACCTTTTCAATCATAACAGACAAATCTCTTCCTTCATTTTATTTTAAACAGCATCATTATTTAAAACAGATAAGTCCTACTTAAAACAACCTAGTAACTAAGAGAGCTTCTGTATTAGGATCTCCTCTTCTTAACATTAAAGCTTCTTTACTTAAAAGTCTGGCGACTATAATAATGTAATTAATTATAAGAACGAGAAGGAAGGGGCTCCGGAATACTATTATTTCGACCGCAATTGTGTGTATGTGCGTGTACCACTAACAAGCAGGCGCGCGTAATTTTATTTAAATCTGAATTCATTAATTCGTCATAATCCCCAATCATTGCGCCGCCTGCCGGCGAGGAGAACTTCAAAAAGCCATCAACGACAGACGTTGATGCTGCTGTACCGCCAGCATCTCAACCCCACCAGGCGCTCCACCTCTGGAAATGCCCCCCGGAAGGCCCCCCGCCCGTTGGAAGCTCCCAAAAGCCGGGCCATTCATTTGGCTCATTTTGTGTACAAAAATGCTGCGCTCAGTGGAAACGGCGACGCTTCATTATCGTAATCGTTATATAAAACAGCGGGCTGACTGCGAAATACAGACTACCACCGACTACAGTGTCAGACAGCTGTGTATGTGCCTGCCAGGCCAGCCAGCCTGGTTGCTGTCTGTCTGTATGTATTTTATGCGTTCTGCGGCACATTATGTGCTTACAGTGAGTCCTAGACGAGGCGACTGCGGCTGACATTAATGAATGTGGCCGACAAAGGGTCCTGCGGGTGATTTTTATTTGAGTTCCCGCCTCCTCGCAGACTTAGGCAGTGGGCAGCCGAAAAAAATAAAATAGAAAAATAAAAGCATCGATAAGCAGGCTAGAAGCGGAAAGGTTAAAGTCATATTTTCATGGGCAGCGGAAGAGGGAGTTTTCCTGGAAACCAAAAAACACGAGAGCTCTTGGCCATTTACTCGCATTTAAAGTGAAAGTCAGAAGCTGTGAAATTTGATTTACTTAATGAATGGCACTTGAGCAATTCAATTTATATGAAACAGAAATGAAAATATTAGGAGAGAGCGCGGAGTGGGGAGAAGAGTTGAAAGTGGCCTTAAAAATATATTTAGAAATGGGAAAACAATTATCGAGATACTAAATTGGTCACCATAATAATTTCTGTACATTTTGTTAACCAAATAAAAGGAGTTGCTAAACAATAAATAAACTTTAAGCAAACATGGAACTTTTTATGAAAACACTCTCTGTGTTCAGGGTAGTATAAGTGTGGCTATATAGTTTTCTATTTTAGTTTTTAGGAAAACAAACAAACTAGTTTTTGACCAGCCAATTCCCAGTATTAAGTTCTGCGGTATGTGAACAATCGTGTTTGTTAGCGTTTCAATGGAACGTTCAGCTGTTGAGATTCCCGGAATGCACATTGTATATATAATATATAGGCATATATAGAGCCTTGTATGAATGCAGGACAGATGGATGAAGCTCTGCCCGGCCACTCGTTAAATCGTCAGCAATTCCCACCCTTCTTTTTTCCTTTTGCAGCTTCTCCCCGGACTCTTGCCGGGCTTTGTCCCCCCGGCGAACCGCTTTATCCTGCCCATCCACGCCTTTGGTTTTGTTTCAAAGTCCCCGAAGTTCTAACTGGATAATTTGCAGTAATTCATCTTGCTGGCGGTTTTCTCGATTCTCCTCCGTCCGACTTTTTTGCGACTTGGCTCCCCCGGCAGCCGCCCGTTTTGGTTTCCCGCTTTTGTATGCCTGCTTGATTGCGACAATTTATACGGCGTCGGGCTTGTCAGGATTTGGTTTTTGGTGGCTCTGGTGGCTCTCCACGGCCTGGCCTGGCCCGGTCTGCCATGTAAAATTGAAATGAAAAACGAAAAACCCAGTGCCAGCCGGAGCGATGGTGGGGGTGTGCTCTTCAAGCGGCGCTGCCTTAAAGCTGCAACTGAATAGTCATACATCTAATGATAGTCTGTCCCCGGCACTCGGCACTTACTTATTTTTCGTTTGCTGCGCGGAAAAAAGAATAGAAAAAGCCCAGTAGATATAGTGGATTTTTTTGGGCAAGGGGTGGGAGTTGGAAAAAGTAAACTTTTCCGGGGCTGGACGTGTGCGAGCGCCGAAGGAGAGTTCCCGGGGGGATGGGACATCTTTCAAAAAACTTTCGCCGGGCGACAGCAAAAAAACAGCACCGACTTCTTATGTACTATATAAGCACATATATAAATTTACACACACTGATGTGTACTGCGTGTGTGTGTGTGTGCACATGACTGCGTGCGGTTGAAATATAGATAAACTTTTTTAAGCTCGTATTTATTACATATTTGGCTGTAAGTAGAATTTAAGTTGCTTTTTGCTACCGTCACACGCTGCGTATGAGTAATGCCCAACCTCTGAGGGCTCCATTCCGTTGCTCATACGTAAGCTTGCCACACACAGCGGCGGTAGATGGAATAGGACTTTAAGGATAAGCTTTAAAATTAAAGGGAAGCTCTTTAATATGAACAATTTGAATTCGAATTTATATTAGAGTGTAAAGATATTCTGGAGAAAACGTTCAATATCCTCTAGAAAATATTAAAAAGAAAAGATTCTACATCAAAGCCCTCTAAATATTAGCCAGCAAAGTTACAACATTTTAATGACTTATCACCATGCATCCCCAGCGCTATGGTCTTGACCCCAACTGTAAATAACCTTGCATTCCGGCGATGTGTTTGTGGTAATTTTGCAATCAAAAACGCATCAATCGAAGCCATTCAGAGACAAAGGGAGACGAGGGAAATGCCAAGGGAGCGGGGAGAAGTGAGTGGCACATTAATGAGCCGCATTCGTGCGAGTCAAGGCACAGGATATATATTTCAATTAAAAAAGGATTCCATTTATAATCCGCAACTTGATTTGTTATGCCAAAGCAGCATCAGCATCCGCCAGTGCCACCAGAAGCAGAAGCAGCAAAACCGAAACCAAAACCAAACCCCAACATTAGCTGCACGACTGGAACGCAAGTATGAATATTAAATTGTTGTGTAGAGAGTTGTGAAATCGGTGAGGGGGACGGGATATAGGGACAGGGGTATGGAAACTGAAACGGACTCACAGAGAGAGAGAGAGAATGGCAAATGGCGAATGATGAAAAACGGGTTTGCATAGTTGATGCCTCTGGCTTAGTAGATCAACTATTAATGGAAAAAAAACCGAAGCGTTGTGAAGCGAAATGAATGAAATCTGATGGCACGCACTATGACACGAGGTCAAGGGTTAAGACGCACACACACTGGCCAAAATAGGCAGTCAATGAAATAAGTTTAGAGCGGCGAAGGATATGGGGAAATAGCTGTGAGTTAAAACAGGAGCAGAAGTAAAAACTGCAAGGTATTATGTATATTTAACTAACATTTCTAATTAAATATTTGGTTCTATTCCATATTTATATTAAAAATAAGCCAAAATTCATTTGAATTCCAAGATTAAAAAATTTTGTACGGTTCCCTTGATGTCAAAACACAGTAGGATTTTTTCCCTGTGCCCTTTTGTCACACCGAAAGGCTGGCTTAAAGGGACACCTCTGCCTGTAAGGCCAAAAGGTCACGGCACAGCACAAAAGAGTTAATATTTACATAAATTTCCTTTGTCGCACACTGGCGGCTTCGATGTGTTGGGGGCCTCGTTTTTAATTTGATTGGATCGGGGCCTGGAAATCTAATATTCCCCAGATCATTACATCACACCCACGGACCTAAGGCCAGCGTCCATTGAGTGTTTTTAAGCATTTTCAAATTAGTTTTTTGGCCGTCGGATTATCCCACTTATCAATTTGCTGGACAAGCAAAGTTTCCCTCGCCATGCCGTGCCGAAAGATAAACTTGCATTTTAAGCGGCGTCCATCTCCATTATAACCCTAATGAAAGCAGTTTCCCGCCCCGGCTGCCCACCGGGTCTCCACTATGTTAGTTTTCTTTTCGGCCACAGCTTGTCATCACTTTTAATAAGCTGGCCGCAAAAACTTTGTCACTTTCTTGCCTTTGCGAGTGTGCTGTGTGTGTGTGCGAAGAGATTTCTTGAGCGAGAGCTACTAAAATTTAATTAATATCGATTTCGGATTTGAAAAGGTTCGCCCGGGACCCCAGAACGCACACACACGGACACAGCATTTTTGCGGCAGGCCAAACAACTTGAGCGGGTTATACACACGGACACACACAAAAAAGCCAGGAAAAATGGAGGAGAGGAAAGGACCTCTGCTCGACATCCTTGAGAAGGTTAAAACGGGACGGGGTCTATTGGGGCCATACAAAGATGTTACAGCTTAGGCAAGAACTTGCACTGAAAAACTTTTAATCTTTGCGAGCATAAGTAAGATATATGTACCGCACTCGCATTCGGCCTGTGTGTGTGCTTCTGAGTGCGAGACTCCAAGAATGGAAGCAGCTGCTCAATATTTTCCCAGAGACTTGCGAGTGGGATTGAGATTTCTAATGGGATTGGTTTTCCGTACAAGAAAGGACTCCCTTTCTATCCAATCTCAAGGCTTTTTTCCTGCCTGGCCAGCCAGTCGTAGCAACTCGACGGCCATATAAAACAACTTGCAGAACAATTTTCGTTAATTAAAATATTTTCAATGTGTAGTTATATGCTCGGGGTCCTGGTTTTGGGTCCTTCTGCTGCTACTGCTGCTACTGCTGCTCCCTCACTTCCTGCTGCTGGCCCTGGGTCGCCGTCATCGCTGCTAAGGATGCTCGAATTACAAAGCAAATTATAATTTCATGAAAGTTAAACGAGCAACTGCTGCTGCCGCTCTAGCTCCAGCTCCTGCTCCAGCTCCTGCTCCTACTTCTGCTCCTGTTCTAGCTTCTACTCTTGGCTCTGCTCCTTCTCTAGCTCCTTGTTCCGAGGGTCACTGAGCTGGGTAGGCCAGAGGGATAAGGCAAGATGGGGAAACAGTGGAGGAAGTGGGTGGCTCTCGCAAGCACCGCCCACTGCGCTCCTGAGTGCAAAGGTGGCCAGGTCGCCGAGCTGGGCCCGAGATTGCGAATTAAACATGCTGCCAGGGAGCGAGCAATGCAAAATACATAAGAATAAAAAGTGAATTGGGCAGGCGGCTGGGAAAGTAGGGGAGAATATCCAGCGGAAGCCAAGAGCTGCCAAGCTGGCAACAATAAAAACCGATTTTTTTCCACCCATTTGTGTGTGTGTGTGTGTGTGTGTGCAAGTGCGAATTTATGTCTTCAATTATTCAACGCCTCATTTGTATGCCCCGCTTCCTCTCTGGCCTCTCTTTCACTTCCAGCATTCGAGTGTGTGTGTGTATGTGTGTGAGTGCTTGTGGGAGGCATGCTAAAATGGCGGCGTGCATTTCCGTTTCCGGCCAGTGCAACGGAACACATCGGTGGCATTGCATATGGCTGCCTGCACATGTGCTCTGTCTCCCCGGCGGTCTCCTTTGGCAATTGAAATTTCAACTGGCGCAAAAGTAATTCAATTCGACGCCACTGCTGCCGCCGCTGGACCCAAGCATCCTGCATGTCCTTGTGTGCCGACTCCTCCTCCTTCGCCTTGAAGGCCTCCTGCCCGGCGACGACAAGGGCAAGAACAAAGCATTTAAGAAGTTATTGTCATAAATGTTTGAGTTTGTTTGTTGTCGGCACGGCTACGGCACCACCCTGGCATCGTCCAGGACACAGGACTCGAGGACTCAAGGACTCAAGGACTCAAAGACCCGGAGCCACCCCGGCCACATGTCCTGGCAGAGAGACACAACTTTTATTTAGCCATGTTGAATGCCACCGCCGCCAATTTGCAATTCTAATGTAATTTTTTCGCGAATCATAAGTTAGAGGCGGAATTTCGAGAGTGGGGCTTCACTTGAAATTTTCCCCGGGCTTAAGCCTGACCAATTGTAAAGTTGGCCAAAAATTTCCTCTTGCCCGAACAAAAAAAGTAAACGCAAGGACAAGGGAGGCGGCAAACGGAAAGGGCAGCTCCGCCGTTTCCTCGTTAGTTACGCGGCACAAATCGATCAGAGGGCAAACATAAACGAAGAACACAAGGAAAATATGTTAATTTCGGTTCATGTTTATTGCGGGACGATGACGAAGAAAATTAATACGAAAACGGAAAGCAGAAATTTGATTGCGGAAATAAACGAAGATGGAATGCCCTGATTTTGTGGAGATTTATAAATGTCCGGGAATTTCTGAGATTTATGAGGAGTTCTTTACTGGGTTATTTTTAGACTTGTGATAAGTTTGAGGTGAGGCGAAAAGTCATTAGAATAATGCCAAGAAGTATACATATATACATATTTGGTTGTCTATTTAAATAAATTCTACTAATTCCCACTTGCTATTTTAATTATAATTTGTTAAGGTATCAAGAGCAATATAATTATGAAATTGTATTGCTGAATCAAATTCTTAAAAGCACAAGCACACCAAATCGAATTGTTTCCAAGAGCTCTTGCCCTTTATAAAACGAAAAATCCCTCTTGGCTTGCTGCGAATTTATTAGCATATCCTGGCAGCTTCATAGGGATTCGCCGGAGCCCCGCCATAATTACCAGCTTATAAGAAAAAAGGGATTGCAAGGATCCCGAGAGCAGCGAGCGGGAAGGACAAATAATGCGAACTCAAACAATGGCAGGGCATTTACATTTGCATTATTTAGCATTTAAGCGTCACGCGTTGCGTAAACAAATTGTGCAAATAACAACAAGGAGAGCAGCACAAGCGCGTAATTCATTAAACAATTTCGTTTTTATTCTCGGGATTGAGTTCCCGGAATCGGGATTGTGATTGGGATTGTGATTGTGACCGTGATTGGGATTGGGATTGGAATGGCGATGGCGATGGCTATGGCTATGGCGATTGGGATCGGAGTAAAAAACGGGGTGGGCTTAGCTGCAAGTGAGACCCGGGATTTAGTTGGTCAGTTTTTAAAGCCACACACTCGAGCTCTCGAAGGGATCGGCGTGTGTGTGTTCGTGTATATCCCTTTATACACACCAATGCACTTATTGGTTTACTTGTTTACATGGCAAGCTGCTCGTTTTCACACTCTTTCTTATTTGCTTTAACATTTTCGCATGCATATGCAAGCAGCCAGGACGAAATCGAGGACGAGGACGAGCACGAGCACGAGCAGGAGCACGAGCATGAGGATGTAAAGGAGGACCTGCACCATGGACCAAACATAGCCCAAGAGTGCTGCTGCTGTTGTTGCTCGTTGTCCTGCGGTGGCATTTTATACGTATTTATATGGCTGTGTGTGTGTGTGGGTGTGCGCTTTAAGTGCGCCTGTATGCGTGCCAGTTGTTTGCAATGTTTTTACATCGAATGTTGATTGTACAAAACCACTGAACAAGAAAAATTAATTATACAAAAACGTCACCGCCAAACAGCTACCGAAACTGTTGACCCAACGGAACCGAGTGGCGGGGCTACACCAAGGAAAAAACATATATATAGCAATATCGGATCTGCATTTTTTTCCTTCACAATTTTAATTCCGAGTCGTACCCAAAAAAATTGAGACCTTAAATATATTCCAATGGCTTTCAGCAAACGCAAACAATTTTTTGTGCTTTTTTTTAATGAAATTTGAAGCCTTTTTTAAGGCGGTAAAGTTATGGTTCTATAATGCTCAACGGCTATAGTTTTAATTCGAGTTAAAATTTATTTGTTAAAAATATTTGTTTCTTTAATGAGTTAATTTACTTCAAGATTTTATCGAATTATAATATTCTAATATTATAAGTTGTTAAAAAAAATAATAATAAAAAGTCTGGCTCTTTGGCACATTATGTTGTAGAATATTTATATAAATTCTTTTCCAATATTTCCAATTTAAAAAGAGATTTTAAATCTTTAATGTTACTTGTAAAAATAAAATTTAAATCTTTAATGTTAATTATAAAACGAAAATTTAAAGCTTTTTAAATCCAAATAGTTTTTCAAAGTGTTTAAGTGTTTTCTTAAAACCAAATCTTTCATAAGAGGACCATGTTATAATTCCATTTTATAGTTTCCAATATATATTCATATATTTTACTCAGAAACAGGACGTAAATGCAGATATTCTCACTGATTTTCCTCTCTGCAGGCAACCTTTGTTTTGATGCAATTTTCGTTTTGCGGCTCCAGATAAAACGAATTTATGCCTAACCAGGAGACAGCCAGACATGGACATTCGCCCACACATATATTTCATTATATTTATTTATTATTTAACGTATTTCGAATTAGGCAGACAGAGGGCCATTGTCCATTTTCCAGCAACCGACCGCAGAGTTTGAAACGAGCGTAATAAATCAGGCACAACTGGCAGGCGGACCGCCAGAAGAATTTCGAATTGCAGCTGCTGCCTTGCTGTTGCTGCTGCTGCTGCTGTTGCTATTGCGGGGAGAATCAATTTATGCAAACGCCTCGCAATCAAATAATCCCTACGATTCGGTCGAAACAGCTTTTAAGCAAATGCGAAATCCTGTAGCACACTTTTAAGCCCTCGCTTAATGTTGCCTTGGTGGTGTGGCAGCGGGTGGGGCTCTGGCGCTCTCAGTGGGTGGCATTTGGCATTGGCAAGTCGAAGACGTCGAAAGCCGCGGGCTGTGTACGTGTTCAAGTGTGAAGCTGCCAGTGCCACGCCCCCGCAGTACGCCTCCAAATCGACGCTTACACTTGTATTATATACGAGCAGTTCTACTACCCTTCACGAGCAGATCACAAGGGTATATCCTGGGAAAAAGATCGCATAAATAACTTCGAGGGGGGTGGATAAATTGTTGTTGAAACGGTGCCCTAAATTATGCTGCATTATGGAGCGCACTAAGAGGAAATTTAAAATATTACTAATAATACTGTTAGCAGCTTCCCAATTGAGTTCTAAACATTAAATATGTTGAAAAGTAAGTAATACAAAAGGATATTTGGAGTTTAATAATATACCAAGAGAAAGAAAATGGTTTTCATAGAATTCTTACTTCACAGAACTCCCAGGTATCTTAAAGTCGTTGCCATTTCCATTTCTTTGATATTTTGAATAGCAGCTTTCTTTTTTCGCTATTTTTGTTTTGCACGGAAACTGCGTTTTTGTATTTTTTTTGCTTTCTATGGCATTGCATTTAGATGTTTCGCGTGAGTGTGTGTGTGTTGCTTTTGTTGCGGTGCAGTGCAATTTTCCAGCAGCCCCCCTTTGCCCAACCCCCGCCTTTTGTGTGAATCAAGCAAGTTTTTATTTCAAGCAGCCAGCGGAAGTGTGGCCCTTGTTGTTGCTCGGCTAAGAAGTAGAAGCTGGCGAAGGAACAGGACTTAAGGGGCATAAAACGGGGGTTACAAATGGGCGGGGAAAACCCGGGGAAAAGGGCAAGAGGAAAAATGGTTGGCTAGCAGTCGCAGTTGCAGTTGAAGTTGGCTTCTGTGCAACATTGTGGCACATGGCAAACTGATGACAACGACAATAACTGTAATGAAACCGAGATAAGCTCTGGCCACACAGGATTCCGCACAGCGTAGATGATGATGTCGCTCGGGGGTGCTCCACTGTACCGCCCGGAGCGGTATGCGGAAAATGGGAAGCGGATAGCGGGAGTAGGGAGTCGGGAGTCGGGTCTCCACTGTACTATAGACCACTGGACCTCCGCTGACACAAGCAAATCGCTTGCTCATTTGTTGTGCCATTGTCGTCGGACGACTGGGGCAAATTGTTGGAAATGGAGTTTTACGCCGGACCAGAGACGATTATCGCGGTCACGGATTACAAAGTGCAGGGAGCATTATAAATGGAGCTTAGGGTTAGCTTACACTGCGGCGAAAATGGAGCTCTTAAATGGGATAGAGGGAGCTTTTATAGTGTGGCTTTGTGATATCTATGCATGCTCGCTTGGAATTAAAACAGAGGGAAATATGCTTTATTATCTGTTTTGTGGAAGGTATTTATATATAAGCCTTAACTTTGTGTTGGTGTTTGTTTTTTGCAGAAATATAAATATATACCTACACTTTTAAAGAGTAGATTTGGTTAATTATAAAAGATATTTTCCTGCCGTAAGAGCTGTTATTTATCAGCGTTAAATATCCTTCTAAGGGTTCTTAACACTAGAAGTCCTTTGAGATTTGGGTCGCCCCATTTCTATGGCTAGACAATGATTGATTGGCGATTTTCCAAAATCTCACTCTGAAAAGTGTCTAATTTAATATTTAAATTGCTTTCTCAAGATTCATTCTTGCAAATCGATTAAACTCCACGCCACTTTGGTTATCCCCCTGAACTTTTTTCTCTCCAGAAATCTAACCTCTCCGCTGGCCACTGAATAATTAAAAAAATTTGCCACTCAGTTGGCGGCTGCGTCTCACCCCCTCACTCCAGATTTCTCACCCCAAAAATGAAACCCAAAAAATCAGTGGGGTCTTCAACTACCCCGGGAGCAAACAGTGTGACAGCCTCAACCGCTGGCTTTTCCCGCGATTCCTCTCCGCCATTCCCAGCAGCCTCATCGTCGCTGTCAGTTTCAACTACGCTTTCGTTTTTGGGCCCCCTTCCCCTGCTGTGTGACTCCGCCCCTGGAAAAGCACACGCACACACAAACAGTGGAAACCGTTGATGTTGACATTGCGCCCGGCCTGAAACAACCGAAATATATATTCTTCTTGGCTTTTTTCTTGAGCTGTCACAGGCGGCCGAAAACAGGAACCAGAGTGGTCCCCGCCCTTCCCCACCCAGCGAGCAGGCCGCCCTTGAACACCACTCCTCCATTCCTCATGTTTGGCGAGTGATTTATTTGACTGACACTTTTTTCTGCGTTGATTGCATCGTAATCCCAACATAATGAGTACTGTTATATTTCATGGCCACTCTCGTTTCTCGAGCGACCCAAATGAAGTAGACAATTTTTCAAAAACAAAGACGCCGCCCGAATTGCTGGCAGGACACGCTACTGAGGGGGGAAAGGAGCTGCGTTGGTTCCATTGTGCATGTGGCACACGTAGGCGGCCACTTGAGAGCGGCAAGGTCCGATGGCGATGGTAACGCCGAACGGACAAAACGCTGCTCAAATTCTCATCATTTGTAAGCGTCATCAGCAGCGGCAGCAGTGGCAGCTGGAAAAGCGGTTGAAAAAGCAGCCGAAAAAGCGGAAAAGCGGGCCATTTGGCATAGCTCAACATTTTCCCCGGAACGTTTCCTAGTTCCGTTTCTCTCTGAGCTCTAAATATAATATTTAATAATTGTTATCTTGCTCAAAATATAAAGCTAAACTGTTGAATTTGGGAGAGAAAAAAATATATGATTGTTGGAAGTATAGGAAACAGAGTTTCTGTAATAAAAGCTAACAATTTCTACATCATTTGATTCTCATTTAGTGAATTTATAACTTTATACTATATTCCAAATTGCAAAATCTGAAAGACTGAATTAATTTATATGAAATGTCTATGTAAAGTAGTTTTTTCCTCAGAGAAAGGATTCACAGATCTGTAAGTAATTAAATTCATGAGAAACTTGTACGAAAATTAACCACAAAATAAGAAAAGGAACAGAAAGAGCTGCATAAAATCTTGTGAATATTTTAAAATTGGTTTACTTCTTCTTGTCGCTATCAATCTTAATTTATTAAATGCATTTTGAGCAGGGGAAAATTATTCCCAGAAATATGAACATATTTGCAGCGGAGAACTTTGAGAGCTGATTCCTCAGAAATAAATTAATTCTGATGCATTTGCTGCATTGTTGATGTGATGAATTCTTAATGGAAATTCATGATTCTTTTAATTATGGAAAGCTTTCCCTAGAAAGTGCTATCTATACATGAGTTAATTAATTCATATAGTAAAGTCTCTTCGTATTCTAAAAGCCACAAAGATTTTTAAATTAGTAGACTAGAAGTTTGTTTACAACTATTAAATATTTTTTTTCTAATGTAAAAATGTTATTTATATAATATTTTTCATAAATCAATTCCGCTTTCTAAGATTCCCTGTAAATACCAACAGCCTAAAGTCAACTTTTATGGATTTTCAATTAAGAGGCTTTTCAATTACGAGACTTTTCAGCATCCTGGATGAACACTGAACACAGTGCAAGCCATCAATCATTGGCCGCCAGTTTGCCGTTGGCACCTGGTGGTGGCTAGAGGCTACTCTTGCCAAGGACACTCGTGTTATCCTGGCCCCAAAGCCGAGTGAATCCCTGACGGACAAATGTCCAGAGGGCCCATCAGTATGTGTGCGACTTATTGTTGTCGGCGCCGCTAGTTGAATTTCGGAGATTCGTCCGTTGTGTTTTGAAAAGTTTATGAGAGATAAGAGAGAGAGCGTGGGGCATGAGAGATTTTTCTATGCATAATGCGGCACCCGAAACGGGGGCTAATTTCTCTTTGTCTCCAGTTTTCCCTCCTGTCTCATGTCCCTCCTCCCAAACCCAAGCCAACCCAAAACAGAACCCCCTTTGTCGCATCTGTGTGCGGCGGCAATAAAAACTTTTATTGTTGTCACACGTAGCAGTGTGTAGTAACAGTGAAGCCGAGCAGTTCCTGTCCCGGCTCCATTCTCCATTCTCCATTCTCTGTCCGCCATTCGCCATTTTCAATCTCCAGCTCCGGCTCCTGGCCATTCCATTTTTGCTGGTCGTCCTCCTGTTGTTGTGTAACCTGCGTACATACTTCCGTTTCCGCTTGCGTCTCGTTCCCATTCTCCCCCTCGGAGTTTCCTTTTTTTTATTTCGGGGCCAGCCAAATTGAATAAAATGGCCCCAGTTAATGGTTGTCGGGCTGATTCAGTTAGCGCATAAAATGAGCGGAGCTCTATCCACCATCTCCAACTTTTCTTCCTCTCCAGGCCCCACTTCCTGTATATTTTCTGTATATTTTTGGTCACAAATGTGGCTCGGCCTAAATCTCGGTTTTACGAGCGCATTCCTTTGTTCCTTCCCCTGTCCTGCACGGTTCTGTTCTGTTCCTTTTGCTGTTGTGTCCCTCGTCCTGCCTCGTCCTGCCTCGACCTGCCTGCCCGCGTCCTTCGCCTTCGCATTTCGCCATTGTTTTGTTTATTATTTGTTTTATTTTACATACTTTTGCGAGCGTCAGTCTTTAGTTGGCCCATTATGGCAGGCTTTTCCGAGAACAATGTGAAAATCAATGCTAATATATTAAACATGATTGTTCCCGTATACATACGTACGCTTTTTATGACGGTTTGACAGTCTAACGGGCTTCTACAATATCCCAAATTGCAGCCAACGCATGAATAAATAGATTTTAAACTTCCAAAAATAAAAACCAAAATGTAAAACAAAAGAAGCAGCAAGACAAGAGCCGAAAAATTGCAAAAGAACAAAGTCAGACAGCGAGCGCTGCATTTAAATGAAGGACTGCGAAATGCAGACAGTTGGACATGCAAATGGCAGTGACGAGAGGTGTAGGTGCTGCTGGGAAAGCGCTGGGCGCTTTTCCAGGAGGGTCGTCGTGGGCTGTGTGAGCGACTTTTCCGAGGGGCTCTCCAGGGCGGTTCCTGGCCGGAATGACGAAATGCCCGTTCGCTCGCTCTCTGGCTGACTGGTTGTTGGAGTGTTTAAAACGGCTATTGTGCAGCTTGTGGTTGCTTTGCAAATTGAATAAAAGTTCATTCGAGTGTAAGGGAACCGATAGCACTCCCATACATACACACATGGAAAGCCCTCGTTGGACGGCGGAAAAAAGAAACGAACCAGAGAAAACTGCGAACGAACCAGCGAACATTGAATGAATGCGAATGTAATCGTTTTGCAAATGAAAATTGATTTTTGAATTGTGGGCGGCCGTCAGCCCCGGTGAACCTTTCCCCGGGCTCCAGCTTCCGGAGCTCTATCACTCCGGCAAGCAACTAAATGAAATCAGCGACTGGACACGGCAACAAATGGCAGTTCGCAAAAAAGATATATATATATGTATACCATAAATACACAGGGGAAAATGTGGATACTTTGGTACATTTTGAGGGGGAAAAGGATGTGAATTATATATTTTACATTAATATTTAATGTTTATCTTTGTAAATAATATTTGCGAAGCTATAGTTTACTAGCAGAGACTTTTATATATCCACAAACTAATTTCTAGGCCCGTCAGCGCATAATTATTCAATACCAAATTCAGACCAGAAATCATATGAAAACCTTAATATAATAGGTTTTTAGATGGAAACTAAAACCAAAAGCACGCTTTCCAATAATCAAACGCTGCTTGTGGCCATGTTCAGCAAGAAATATATCATTGCATACTTTTAGACACTTTTAAAAGCGATTTCAAATCTCTAAAGCTCTTGCCATTTAATATTCATATCTTTGACGTGTTGTTTTTCCTCCCGTGTAGCTGCTGGCGATGTGCAATTTGGTTTTTAATTTAAATGCCAAATTTAAATATAAATTTAAATCTCACAATTGCGCAAAAAGACGACGCCAACAAATAGAGCACAGATAAAGAACCTAAAAAATTGGCATTAATAATGCAAGGCTTAAATATTTGAATGCGTTTCTGCGATGGTGATGCTGATGCGGATGCTACTCCCGATGCTGATGCTGATGCTGACTCTGATGCTGGTCTCGGTGGTGCTCTAATTGTGGCGGCGGTATATGCGACTGGCGAACGCACAAAAGTATGCTATACATTTTTCATGCGGCCATAACAAAAGCAAAAACATACGGAAAATGCGCTCAGTTGCCAGTTGTTCAGCGCTTTTCTTGGAACACAACGGAGCGAGCGCTTTCCCCGACTCAAAGACAGTTGGAAGGGGAGGGTTGGGGTAGCCGGGTATGCAGAGATAGAGACGGGCAACAAAGTGGATTTGAATTATTCAAAAAATGCGATTGTTATTTGCAAAATGTGCAGTGAATTGAGACGCTCGCAGACAAGCGACGACGACTGCTGCCGTTGCGATTTACGTTGGCGAAATAATGTTGTATTTATGAGCCAGAATAGTTGGCTAAAGAGTTTTATGGCAGCACAATTGATGCTGCAAAGCGATGGAAACTTTAACTGAACCAAGCGTTCAGGGTTTGCTATTTTATTCATACTCTTAAGGGAAAACGGAAAATATGAAATCGCCCAGAGAAATTGATATTTTCTTCAGACGTTTAAGTAGCCAATGAGCCTGCAGTCATATTTATTTATATTTTTCATTTGCTCATCTGAGGAAGCTTACTATTAAATTGAGGCAAAGTAAATAAGAAGCAAAAAGACATGAACTGCTTCCGATAATAATTTGAGTTTTATTGAAACGGAAGTGAGGCAAGAAACAGATTTGCTGAAAAATATTGTTTTAGTTGCATTTATTGTGTTGTTAATATTGTGCAGGCTGTACTGGGAAGCTTACATTTTAAAAATACAATATTTACTTCAATAAATATGTTCAATAAAGACTTTTATTCAGCTCAAGGCTCTCACATAGTTCTTGTGGGCTAATATATTTCCAAACGCCACTATTAATGCACCATCACTTTCTGCATTTATTCATAGCACTTTCAGGTTTTTTCCCTTACACTGCCCTTATCTCCCTGAAAATTGCAATGTGAATCTTTTTCTCAGATACTTTTCGTACTGAAGCTCACAGCTTTTTCCTTACAAACAGTTGCGTAACAAAGCCAAAACTCTGACGGGGCTTAACCGCACTATAATTGACAGCTGCATCATTTTTCCTTGGCTCCTCGTCGTCGTCGTCGTCGTCTGCAGCTATTTATCATCGGCGACCGAGGCGAGGCGTTTTCCTTTTGAAAAGGCAAAACCCAAAGCCACCAGCTGCACCGCCAGGACCAGGACCAGGACCAGCACCGGCACCGCACTGGTGACATGGCACTCTCCTGTCCATTTTGGCTCCGCCGCGGAGCCGAGTCATTATAAATGAAAGCGCAGCCAGCTATCCAACCTATTCAATGCTGCCTCTACTCAGTAAAAATAAGAATAAAAAAAAAAAACGAGAAAAATAGAGGGAAAATAAAGGGAAAACTCAAACCGAAAATGGTTTTAATCAGTTATTCATGAGCCGGGGCGACGTCAAACAAAAGCCGCTGCCGGTTGACATTGGAAGTCGACTGACTGAAAAAGATGAAGCCCGATGTTCTCTGCTGTGCTGTTCTCTGATGATGATGAAAAAACGCAGTATGCAGTGTGCGAAAAAAAATTTATGAGCTGGAAAAATAAAAAAGAGAAGGAGCAAACTCCCGCCGCCAGCCGGGCAACAACAATTAGCTGCAACTTAAAAGGAAGGCGCAAAGGGTTTGTTTACTCAAGGGTAGGTGTAGGTGCTGGGGTGCTGGGATGCTGGGGGTGATCCTGCCCAGAGCTAGAGCCGCTGGAGATGACACGTCCAGGTGGTTGCTCCATCTTCTCGGCTGCTCGGTGTCTTGGCGTGTGTGTTGATGGAAGCACTCCAAACTAATGAGTATGCACATATTGTATGCAAGTGGGTGCGGGGCTGGGCTCGCCTTTGTTGCAACAACTCTAGATGCACTTGCAGCGTAGGTACGAGTGCGACTAAGAGTAACGTGTCTTGTCAAGAGGGGCTCGTCGACGTCGCTGATTTTGTTTTGTTGCAGCCAAAGAGCCTTCAAATTAGTTGGCACAAAACATAAATGCAAATGAATGCAGGCTCACAGGCTTGGGGGATGGCCACCCCATTCGGCGTCAGGCTGGCTCATTAATGCAGGCCTGATTGGACTTTTTGTTTGTTCACACAGGGGGTGGCAAAAGGGTGGCAAAGGGACTGGTTGGGCAAAAGCAGCTTCCCTGGCACTTAAGTAGCTGGGTTTTAAACAATTACATTGGACGCCTTTGCACATTATGCTCTATCTGCTTTCACCTTTTCCCTAGCAGCCCCTACCTCCGCCACCGACTCGTCCACAGAGTGTGAAAGGATGTTGCCGGCTCCTGCTGCTGATTGAAAATTCTTGTGCAAAAATGTCGACGTCGACGTTGCTGTTACTCTGACATGCTGCTGCTCATTACATTAATTGCTTTGGCTTGTCTTTGCGACAGCCACAGACGATTGCAGTGCACACGGTGCGTATGCGTATTATGCATGCCTGTGTGTGTGAGTTGCATCGAGTGTGCGAGGCGAGTGCGTGTGTATATGTGGAGCAGAGGCAGCAGCAGCAGCAGCAGCAGGAACAGCAGCAGTCGCATTTCAATTTCAATTTTGCAATTTTGGCAGCTGCCAGGTGGCGCTGTCTCTCCAACTGTCTGCTTCCCCTCTCTCGCTCTCCCTCTGTGTCCCTTTCTGTCTGACTAACTGACTGTCTGTCTGTCGGTGGGTTGGTCGGACGGACGGGCAGTTTTCCCATATCATGGCAGCAGGCAGGCAGCATTTCCCATTTACCATTTCCCTCCCCGAGACCCAGACCAATGCAAAAGCCTTTTTATCGCTTTTGCCCCTCATCAATTCAGCTGGCTAACAGATTTGCGCAGCTGTTTCCCCCTTGCCCCGGCCAATTCACTGAGAGAAAAGTTTGATAGATTCTGTTGCACAACAAATACAAATATTTTGTATCTGGGAATGGTATTTGTATTAAAATGAATAAAGTTTCTAGTCATTATTCCTGTCTCATGTGTCTCCTTCTTAATTGTATTATATTTTTATTGTGGAATTATTATGTTTCAGGGAAACCTATTTTATAGACCGCCTTTTGTAGAATTACTAAACTTCTTATTCTCGAAAACTTCATCTTAAAATAGGAAAAATCTAGAGTTACAGCATAAATATTTTTTAAATGAATAAAATAAAATTTTAAATATGTTGTTAAAATGTTTTAAAAATGTTTTTTGGTCCTGATGATGAGGACGGAAACAAATCTAAGTGCAAGGCTTCAAGTGAACTTTGACATGAAGCCAAAACCGCAGAAAGCCATTTTTAATTTTTGTTTTCTATCCCTTTAAGGCCCACTTATTTCTCTCTCTGCACTCACATGGACGCCTGAGTGCGGTGTAACTGTGTGCGAGTGTGTGCAGCCGAAAATGTATGTCGCCTGTCAAATTACTTGAATCTCTGCTCTGCAGTTGCCTCCAACTCAATGCAGTTGGACCCACATTTGTGCGCTTGGTTTGTCGTGTCAGTCAAGCATAATATGATTATGTAGATGCTCGCACACACACACAACACACACTGGCACGCTCAAACAGGAAACGGAAGCTGAAAGGACGAGCGAATGCATTGGGGGAGGCCAGGCGATGCAGGGCGTGTTCCGTAAAAACTGGGAGCATCTATTGGTTACACACAACATACAGGGCTCGGGCGCTGTCAAATCGTATTTATTATTTTATGTTTTCATTTTGAAAATTGCGAGTGCCATTGTTGTTACTTTAGCTGTGATTACAGTGAACAAAAAGCACTATCTGTCCATTATGTCCGACTGTCTATCCGGTTGTCTGTCTGTCCATCCGTTCGGCTGTCCTTCCGACCCTCAGTCCTTCTGTATGTCTGTCTGTCTGTCTGGCTAACTAATCGAGTGTTGTCGGATCGCGTCAAGTGCCAGAGTTCTTCGCCGGCTCTCGAGCTCTGCAACTTTCCCAGGTTTTCCTCCTGTTTGCCTCCGTTGCCATTGTGTTTGCGGCGGGCAAACAGTCAAAGGGAAAGCGAGAGATATTGAGAGATATATCGAGAGAAATGGGAAATGGGACGAAGCCCGTGGAAAAACCCCTGACTTTTACCGGCAACTCTCAGGCAAAACACTTTTGGGCATGTGTCCCTCTGTCGCTCTGTGAGCGTGTGTGTGGAGCTCAAAGTCCCCTAGCAATCAGGATTGGGTATGCAAATTTGTAAAATGAAATTGCATAAATATTAGAAATCAATATTGGTCTCGACTCTCCGTCCAAATCCCTCCCTCTCTCCACGTGTGTGTGTGTTTGGGGGTGATGAATTAAGGCAAGTCGATTAAAAGATAAGCGCACAAAGTGCCCCTAACTTGACTAAATGCTTTCAGTGTCAATTTGCTTAATGTCCCCTTGATGCGCAGAAGGCGCAAACTTTTCCCCCACATGCCTATCCCATGACTTCCGACCTGCCACTTGAACGTGTGCTAAACATGCAGCAACCGGCAACCGGCAGCCGGCAACCAGCAACTCCCTTGACCCGGCGATGATGAAAAACAGTTTGCAACTAATTAAGCTGCACGCACAATCTAACATGCAAGTTAACACCAAGCAGCAGGAGGCCGTGGCAGCCGGGCCTTCCTCCTCCTCGGGCACAGTGCAACAATGGCGGATGGCAGGCGGAAGCGGAAATGGAAATGGGAATAGGAACAGACCTTTGCACTAAGACCAATATTTGTGGAAATCGTGTGGGAAAGCTGAACTTAGTTCAAGGAAGTATTTTAATGGCCTTAAATTAAACACCCTGCAAGTCTACAAAGGGTGTTCCGTTTTGTAGGGCTAAGAACATGTTTATAATTACTAATTACAACTTGGTTTGTATTTTATGTAAACTTGAAAATAAATATAACCAGTCTAAATATTTTTTTTTGTGTGTGGAAAGGTGTGCTGAAATATCATTTCTTATATGATGAATGCATTTTTTTCAGAGAAATTAACTTGTTTAAAAGGAAATCCTTATTAATTTTACACTTTCAAGTTAAATTTGTATTCAAGATATACAATGCCTAGGTTTTTATTTCAGAATGTTATTTAAAAGTGTCCCCGAATATTAACTTGAGAATTATAGCACCTTAAACTCGTTCACCAAAGTTATACGATTGATTTTTGATTGCAATTTTAAGGCTTATATAAGCTAGTGTTAATTTCTAAAGTTTTACAATGTTTGCAGAGCTGCATTAATTTACTTATTGCTCCTTTGTCTACACAGCTTCAGTTTCCCCTTATCCATAACCCTTGCCCCACTGTCCAAGTGCGCTTGTGTGCTAGTGCGAGTGTCTCCGTGTTTGACAAGGTAATATGCAATAAAAACGATACCCACATCAGGCGATCCTGCGTTGTTGCGTGGTGCGTTTGCCACATTTGACCGCAGTTAACAATGGCAACACACCCACACACTCCCACAGAGAGAGACTGCCCCCCCATATCACGTGTTCGGTCAGGGGGGCGGCCATTATATACATACATATATATTTAGACCAGGACCCTAGCTGGGGCACAATAATAAGTGACGCATTTAATCTGATTTGCTTTATGACATGTTCATGACGAGAACAATTAAAATGTGCGGTTGGCTAGGCAGCAGAGGGCCAAAACGCGTGGACAGGGACTCGGGGGCCAGGCCAGGGCGCTGTTTAGTGGGCTGAGGCAGTGTCCTGATGATGATGTTGTTGGCCGGCGTAAAAAGCAAATTGTTTAATGTGCTGTGAATAAGTGACAAAACAGCTGAACCCGGGGATAGGCCTCCTCCGCCACTGGTTAGCTGCTTCTGGTCATGGAACTTTATCGACGACGCGTGGCGAAATCGAGATGGGGAATGTTAGGGCACAGAGAGAAATTAAAGAGAAATCGCGAATAAATAGTTGATATTCTCTAATATTTTCATTTAGTTTTCCTAGCTGCCGAGTAACTGTAATTTCCCCAACTAAATAACGATAACTAATATCCTGTGACTTAAATAAGCAAAATCAAAGCGTAAACCTTCAGAATATATTTCCATTCATTTGAGGATTTATCGAAGCTATCTACTCCGAATTTTTCCCAAGTGCACTGGTAGTGGGGGTTAAATTACGAGTGGTGGTGCGTTCTGGATCCCCAGGGGTGACTTTGTCTTATCGCACGTAAGGGTTTATCCCATTAGCCGCAGTTGACTGGCCGGGGAATCGACTGGGGGTATGGGGGGACGGGGCTGTATCTGCTCTTGATTAGCCAGTGGGTTATTAATGACTCGGCCATGGCCGCAGTGTCAACAATATGCGATATCCACATTCGATTTGGCCAACTGACAACTCTCCAGCTTCCTCGCTCCTTCTCTCTCTGTGTGTGTATCTATATTGCTGGCCGAGTCCTTTGGCTATAATTGCGACAGTAATTGGACATAATGCGACAAAGCTTTCTCTTCAGCTCCAGTTGTCCGGAGTCGCCAGCTTCCCGATTTCCCGATTTGCTGCCGAGTTGTTTGGCTTACACACGCCTCAGTGGCTCCCGGCTGAAACTTTGTTGCAGTTTGTTTTTACTATTGTTTTGTAATGGCGAAATTATAGACCCCGGCGACCCTTAAGCTTCATCTCACTCCGAAAATCCCCATACCCATCAGTCCCCATCACCAGCAACGGCTCCTGCTCACCCACTTTTGTGACTGGCAGGACATCCTTCGCCTTGTTCATCTTTGGCATTATCTACTTCCGCCATAAACAGCAACAACTTTTCATCTTTTGTGCCAAGCAGCATCAGCATTCGCCGTCTTTGTCTTTCGCCATCTCCAGGCGTCTCTGGCTTGCGCCACGTTCTGCATTTTTATGATTTTTATTTTGATTTCCTTTAAACTAACTTCCCCACACAGAGAGATAGAGAGGGAGAGGGAGAGAGATAGAGCGGCAGGAGACAGAGAAATCGTTGCTATTTTTGCAAATTGCCTACAATGATGGCCGCAAGTTCGCGTGCCCACTCTTTTGCTCTTCATTTTTCCCGCTCCCAGGCTTTTCTTTTCAATGTTACGCTTGGAGTAATGCCACTCTGCACAGCCTCTTTTCCTCTCAGCCTTTGCCTGGCACCCGGAAAATATTATTTCGCTTGACTTTTACAACAGAATCGAGAGGTTTTGCCCCTCCCCAAACCTCAAATCTAAAAAACCCACCCAACGTAGCTACTTTTATTTTATGTTTTTTCCGTTTAGTTGTTGTTGTTTATACGTCGATGTTGCTGGCGACGTTCCGTCCAAAACTATTTTGCTATTTGTTTTGCCTAACTCGATTTTTCACTGGTTGCCTTTTGTCTGCTTGGCTGCTCCGCCTCGCATTTTCCCCACGTTTTTCCACCGACAACCAATCCAGCGATTTTCCCCAAGCCATTTTCCCTGGCACTGACACATCTGAGACGATACACAAAAACACATTTGACAAAGTATGTACACTGAGAGGAAGCGGCGGTGGAATCTGATATGATATGAAAGGTATTTTTAAAGGTTCCTATGGGTAGGTAATGGTTGTTATTTTTTACGCATATTTTAAAGGCTTGTTTGAGGATATTTCAGAGATACTTTCTCATTCAAAAACTATTATAGTTCGTGGGGTAAAGGTGAAATCACAGAGAATTTGAAATGTTTTTTTCTAACATTAAAAAATATTTCAGATAAAATGAATAATTTTGCGATTTATTTGTATACCAATTTGTATACTAATCCTAATAGTTTTTAAGATTTTTTTATACTTCTTGATATGCTCAAAGCTTTTCTTATAAATATTTTTAAATCTAAGGACAGTTTTCAATAAAAGTCTTTTCCCTGTGCAGAATCAGAAACTAAAGCAAAAACAAGCAGGACACATTTGGTTTTCCTATTTTTGGAACTCGCCCCTGTCATCTTTTTTCTTTCGTATCTCTTTTCTGTTATTGTTGTTGCTCCGTGTTCCTGCCATTTATTTTTGTTGCCGTTGTTGATTCCCCGATTCGCCATTCATTTTGTGTTTGTAATGATTTCCATGCTAATCACAACAATTGACGCGTGTGTGCGGCTTTGACAGTCAGTTCAATTCAGTTGGGCTCGGATCAGAGATTGGGGCTGGGTACCGTCTCCCTGGAGTGGGGGCACATAACAAATGATGGCCATAATTGTATGGGAATCTTGCCTCCACATCCACATTGATGGGCCCCCGACATAATGGATTTCTATGCGGGAAACACGCCGTGGCCAAACAATCAAGGAGGAGCAGGAGCAGGAGCAGGAGCAGCAGCAGCAGCAGCAGCAAGGAGCAGATAGTTTGCCATCCGGCCCACAGCTCCTCGTTGATTACTTCCCGGCTTTGATCTATTTTAATGCTGGCGCATTACGTTATCATTTATTTGGCGGGGGAAATTGAAAGTATTTATCAAGCTGCTAATAAATGGATGGCCCGGCGGATTCATTCGATTTCGAGCAGATCCCATTGCCGGGGTGCTAAGCTGCTCAACAATTTTTCAAACTTGAAATTAATAACGATTTTTCTACGCCCCATCCCTCGCCCCCTTTCATCGCAGACTTTCATTTTGCTTGCCTTTAATTTTTCTTTTATCTGCCATTGAACAATGGCCAGGCAATTTCGGTGGAAAAAAAGCAGGAGAAGGAATATAAAAAAGAGTGGCAGGAGGATGGAGCTCGAAGGACGAAGGACGGTCAGTAGCTGGCATAATAAATTAAGCGCTGCTTGCCCGATGGCTGCCACTTGGCCAAAATAAATTGCACTAAGCGAAAAATAACAACTCAATCCATGGATGGAACGGAACGGACGACAAACGACAAAAAATGGCGGCCAGAAAATTGGAGTAGCAGCAGCAGCAGCAGCAGCAGCAGCAGCGGCGGCGGGAAAAGTGGGAAAAGCTGGGAAAGCTATAGCTATGGCAAATGGAAAAAGTGCGCAGCACAATGGGCTAAAAGGAGAGGAAAAGGGGATATAAACAGATTACGTCGTTATTGGTGCTGCTGCTGCTCCTCCTGCTGCCTCGTTTTCTTCTTTTTTTGACCAGCACGTGCCCACACATGTCCCCAGGATAGATGGCGATGGCAGCTAGCCCCACTCTGCTCCTATATATCCTGCATGCTGTATCCCATCGCGTATCTATGCATGACCAGAGCTCCCTCGATTGATTTTGCGTCCTGGCATCACCTGCAGGCTAAGCTGCTTTCCCGGAGTCCAAGGACTGCTGCGGAAAGCCATCGGAGCGTTAACGTAGCCTGTCGCCTTTGTGTCCTGCCCGCCGTATGTGTTGTTGCTTTGGTGCTCTCCGTGTCCTCCCTGCGCCCGTCGCTGCCTGCATTAATTTATTTCCGTGTCCGCAGACAATCGTGCCACAATTCACGGCTGCGTTTTGTTAATTAATTTGCTCATTTATTGCCAGGAGCAACACACACAGGGAGGGACCAGGGACCAGGGACCAGGAGCTCCCTTGATTGAGTCCTTAAAAAAGAATTGCACTTATCTACAGACAGCAGCTGTCTCCAGCTTTTCCTTTGGCTTAGTCAATTTTGATCAAAGAGTAGCAAGGACTAAGCTTTTTGTGGAAATTTAAAGTGTTGTCTGGCAAAAGAAAGTTCTATTGAAGTTATAGAAAGTGTTTAGTAGGTGTTTAAAAAAGTTATTTCAGTTTAATTTATTATAGTCCAAGGTCCACCCCCCTCTAATCCCTTTAAGCTGTATGCTGAATTGCCTATTAAATAGTCACTCCACTGGATCGAGTCTCCTGGAATAGAAATGGCAGTTATCTTCGGACAACAGCTGTCGTCCTTCTCCGCTTTTCTTTCAATTTTGTACTTTCCACTCTATTCAGTTTTTGGTTTTTTTTTTCAGCTGGGAGCTGGAAGCTGGGTTTATGGAACGGAATAACAAAAACATAAATCAAGAGCATCCCGGGATAATTTCTGTATGGCGTTTGCTATTTTTTTTTAGCTGAGCTGGTAGCTAAAAATGTTGAAGCTGCAGCATCTGCAGTTTTCGTGAAAGAGCGGATTTTCCCGTGGCTATTATCTGAGAGGATTTCCCGAAGCCTTTGTTTGCTCCGCTTAAAGTTGCCGCCTAATTGTGTGAGAGGGGGAGAGCGGGAAATTTTTGTGAAAATTGTTGATGACAGCTTTTACGGGTAAGCCAGCAGCACCAGCACCTTGAACTAGTTGCAATCGCCTTCTAATCCCGCGTAAATCATTGCCACCCTGCCCACTAATTTAGCACTATGTCAAGTCGAGAACTGCTCAAGATGTCGTTCATTATGGGCCCATTCTTTAGGGGTTCTTTGCACCCAACTTTCCTACGTTTTCCACCCAGTTTTCCCACATTTTCCACCCCATTTTTGGACCCGCTTATTCCTCCTTACCTGCGGGCACTTATTATTTATTGCGCCTTAGGTGAACGTTGCGCTTCTCCTTTGCCTTTCACTCAACTTGCATTTTTCATGCACGTTCATTATTATCATTGCTGGCCCCCGAACTGCCATTCTTCAGCCCCAATCACCCTGGGTTTTTCCATCTCCGTCCCGGCTAGCAACTCCCACCCCTTCCGCCAATTTCTCAAGCCAACGTCCCGGCGTTAAGCTGCAGCCACCAGACACAAGCCACCAGCCGTTGATGATAAGCGACGAAAATGTGCAGAAAGCTGAAAGTTTCGCACAATTTTCCCATGCCACCCGTCGGGCGGGGGTGGGTTTGCAAAACGCAAAAAATTTATCACTGCAAGAAGGCGGATGCTGCTGGCTGCCGGCTGCCGGCTGCCGGCTCCTTGGGCAAATAAAAGGCAGGCGAAACTGCAAGCGCGCCATTCAATTTGATTACTTGCGTCATAAATACCGGAAGCGTCAGAGTATTGAGGCACTATCACCCTACCCGGGATCTGCAAGAGCCTCGGGAGGCGCCCAGCCCCCGCCGCATATGTGCGTGATGCTCTAAGGAGGCGAGGAATATGAATGCGATGTCGATGAATGACGGCGGTAATATCCTGTGCCGTCAGCAATTGCAATGGCGCTTGCCTGCAGTGACGCAGCAGCAGCTTGCTCCGGACTCAGGACTACGGTTTTTACGGGTAACGAGGAATTGGATGCTGGCTGCTGGCTGCTGGGTGGCGGCCATGCCAGGAGCTCCTCATCGCTTTTTATGCACTCAAAAGAATCTGCTTGGCAAGAAAAGGCATTAAAATGTCGGCAGTGAAAGCGTCGATGGCTGGGGCGAAGAAAACGTATTAGTAACAGACTATTGAGACGCAAAGCGGCTATAACGGCGGCAGTGGGGGAGGGAGAGCCCCTTGGGGCGTGGTGGGAGATCCTGGCGAGATGGAGGGAAGCAGGCGATGAAGGCGATGCAGGACTTGAAGGCCGCAGCAGGCAGCTCGTGCGAACTCTTACAAGTGCACCGCAGCCTGCGCTGCCAAATGACTTATGTGCTACGGGCTAGCACTCAGCACTCGACAGGCAGGATGCACAATGCAGGACGCAGGATGCGGGACCAAGGACATGGGAAGCAGGATATATGGACACACACACACACCGAGAGAAAAGACTGACTGGCCTTATTAGCTTCGTTTCTCACTGTGAAAAGTTGTACTTATATTTATTTTGATAGATAAATAAAATACCTAAAATGTAGTTATAAAAAACATCCTTAATTTTTTTAAAACAATTATTTGGCTTTCTAAAAGTATGCTATAATCATTTTATATGTTTTCCTAGTATGTTGGCAGCCTTTTGACACCTTAGTTATTGTTTTCATACCTCCAGATGCTTTTCTTCAAGTCTTTTTAATGTGGCAGCGATAAGCACCATTTTGATATGAGTCACCGAAAAAATAATAGGCCACTTTGGATGATATATATTTATGTTTTTTTTTTTTAGTGCACGATGCGGGACGATGACGACGACACTATCGCCAAATCAGCAGCGCAGCTCGCATAAAAAAATTGTAAAAGCGCAGCGCAGTCGTGGCGATAAAAAGGAGCGACTGCTCCAGGCGGCAGGATGCAGGATGCAGGAGTCAAAATGACTTTGGGGCACACACAACATAAGTGCTTATATATATCAGATATAAGCGTTCCCTCTGTGTGTGTGTGTGTTTGTAATGACTGATCGTGTGATTTTTTATGCCACACTCACCACTCACACCCATGGACACACAGCCCGAGAGTTGCGTTGAAAGACGATTTATCTTGGACTTGGTTGGGTGATTGCCTGGCTAGATGACTCCAACCTCCCCCGCCCACAAATCAGACCCACACACACTCACAGCCAGAATGGGGAGATGCATAAAAAGTGGCAGCAAAATAAACAAACAAACGAGTTTTTCCTCTCTGAAAATGTAAGTTGTGGTTGCAACAGCGCCGAAAGAGGCGAAAGAGGAGGAGGCAAAAAATAATAGCAAAATATCTAACCGGGCAAGAGGCCAGGGGGAGGCAGAGTGGCAGGGAGCCAGCAAGGGGACTTCGAGCGGTTGGCAGAGATTAACTTTCGGGTCGCTCAAAGCGACCACAGCAAGTGCTTTACATTTAAAACACGGCAAAATGGAAAATGGCAAAGTGCGAGAGTGCGAGCGGGCCAGAGCCAGGGACAGGCCCAGAGGCAGAGCCTAGATAGAGCTTGTTAGTGGACAGGCGGATGATGGTCAACGGCGTTGTTGACAAAGGCGCATATGCAAAAGCCGCAAGCCGGTCAGATTAACAATTAGCCGGCATTTTAATTTATTTAATATTTATAAGCGACCTGAACGGCAATATGGCTATATAAATTGCCAGAAAGGATACACACACAGGAGCGGGTGGGCGCCACATAAAAGTCCTTTTAGTACAAATGAGGGACAACGTTTTCTTATCGCGTACACAGAGATTTGTTGCTTGATTTGGCAAAGGATTTTAGACATTTTCTTATTATTTCGAAAGCTTACAACATTTTTATTTTATTTTTAGGCAGCTGGACTTGTGAAAAGGTAGATTTCAGTACGAAAACGAATTTTTTATGTGCCTAAAAGTATGCAGTGATTTATAATATTTTACTCAGTAAATTTTTTTGAAAATGAAAAGTCCCATAATATCAAAAAATTTAATTTATTGCTCCATGGGGCAGATGTAAATAAAGATATATATTCAACTAAAAAAAAAAAATTTAAATACAAATTAAAAGCATACTATTAGACATCAAATTTAGGGATTTTAAACCTGAGGAAGCGTTACAAATATATTAAGTATGATTTCCAATTAAATCCAAGCGAAGTGAATATTTTTAATTCAAAAGAAGCGGTAAAAATTTTAACTGAGAAGTTGAAGATGCGTTCAAGTTCTTAGCTCTTAATTTTCACTTCAAAAATTCTTTTATACTGAAAAAATACATTTTAAAGCCTAATAGCTACCTCATCTCCGAATTTTCCTTTGAGCATACCTTTTCCCTATAAAAAAACGGCGTCCTTTATCTTTTTTATGCCTTGGGTATCAGGCCATTACGCATACGCGGCGTGCGGCCATCAGTCCGTTTTCTGGGTTTATCAATGGCAAATCGATGGTTATTGCTTTATAGACGTTCATGTAATGTGTTCCCCTCGAATCGAAACATAACAAAATGCCTAACAAGCCCGAAACCATTTGCCAGTGTGTGTGTGTGCATAGTATTCTTGTGTGTTTTGCCCTTGGCTAGCGAAATTGTTGGTTGTTGTCCGTGTTGAATATTTATGTTTTCACACAGCAGCCAAAAAGAAAATAAGGCAAATAAACCAAACGAAACTGAACGAAATGAAATGAAACAGGGAGAGGGGAGCCTGGTGCGGTGCAAAATAAAACATGGCAATGAATTATGATACATGTGTTCGCCACTCCAGTGGCCCCAAAGCCAAGGCAAAGGCAGTGGCAGGGGCAGCAACAAAACAGGCAGTTAGCTGGAAGCACAGCCAGCACTCATTCATTTAAATGCCATTTTAAACTTAAATGAAAGTTTATGGCCTTTTATTTGCATTGTCGCATATGTTTCTGGCTCGTATATGTATGGCTAAGGTCGCTGCCACTGCCCCTGCCACCGCCTCAGCCGTCGCTTGTTGCTGCTACACATTCACGCCGCCTAGTAGATCAACACCCCCCGAAAATGAGGCGAATGCAACTTACACATGACAATCATGTTTCTGCAGTGCGAAAAAAATATTCTGGAAAATATTTCACAGCTAAGAAAGTGCGGGAAATGCTTAAAAAAAAATGTTTTTTTTCAGAGAAATTCAAGAAAAATATGTTCTGTTTTAATAGGTTGACTTACAAATCTAAGAGTTGAGCAATTTATAGACTAGATCAATGAATAGTTTACAGAAGGGAAAATTATATTTAAATTTATTAAATTGACTGTTTTTTATACGATTTCGTACTGATTTTAAGAGTTTACTGACGCTAGGTTTATCTTGAAACCTTCTCTAAATTTAGTTTATAATCAACTCCAATAGAAAATTAGTCTCCCTTTTAGCTTCTCCACCTGTATTTAGGAATAAATATACGAGCAAATATTGCACATTTTTGTAAGGTGTAACAGCTTGTTTTATAGGAGCGACGTGTACACATATGCCACGCAAAACTCGACACTTTACATTTGCCATGGCAATAATTTATTTTTATTTTCGTTGTTTTGCCAGAAATTCGTTACCTGCCAGGCCAGGACATCCAACAACGGCTGAAACGAGCCGAACTGAATGAAACAAAACAGCGGAGAACAGTACAGAAACAGCACAGGTAACACGACATGGCAGGTGCAAAAGGCAACAGCGAACAAGCAACATTCAGACGGAGCGGCGTACATAAATCAAATTAATTTTGTAGGCGAGCCAACGTGCGCCATTTTGTGGCACCATCTCGCTCGCTCACACAAACACACCACACACACACACACATACACTCTGTGGCACACTGTGGATCCTGGTTCCTTGCTACCGGGGGAAAAGTGCGTTTTAATTGCAAAGATGCCGCCGCGTTTGGCATCGCGATTCGAGGCTAATTAGGCGCACAATTGGCACGAAATAAAAAGCCAGAAAAACAAAGGAGCGTACGTGACTATCTCAAGCTGTCGATCCACGGCCACCCCCTCCACCAACCCCCAGCGGTGCTGCGATAAAACGTACATTTAAATTGTCGCGGGGTAAAAAAAAAACACACAAAAAAGGAGCAGAAGCACGGGGGAGGCAACCGCATCGCACGTGTAGCACACTCGTATTCGTATCATCAAATGAATATTCGCTTATTTGCATCTCTCTGGAGGAGGCAGAAGATACCCCATCCCACGGCGACAACCCCTCCCACGGCTACACTGGGCGAAACTGGGCCTCGCGAATTATATGCCTAATTTAAGGGTTCCTAGTGCTATTAAATGTGAGAGCAAATACAAACTTAAATGCCAGAAAAGCTTGTCGAAAGTTGTTATCTTTAATACGACTCTTTATGCATACTTTATTTTGTCCAATAAGTGATACCTTTAAAACTTCAAAACTTTTAAACTAGTATTAGTATTTTACTTTATCTTCCAAAATCCCTGGTAGTAGGATGATTAGTACGGCTTATAAGGTTTTTCCATTTAATTTTACATCTTCCTAATTTCATTTAGATTCTCTGGCCACATTTGTTTTTTTTATTCTTCTGAATAAAACCCCAAGGTCTGTAAAAGATGATCTAACTATTATTCTGCTAGAACCCCATTTAAACACAGTTCAATAAATATAAAAAATTAAATTTTGTTATGTATTAAAAAAGCACACAAGACACTTAAAATAAAGCTTGCATCAAAAGGTATATAGAGCTTTTCTAAAAATTACAAAGAACATGAACTTGAAACTAACTTTGCTTGAGAATAAACTGAAACATTGTGCACTTACTCTCCAATAAGTAAACCCGATTCAAATATTTTTAAACATTTTTGCAGATCTTAATTAACAAATTGGCATTTAAAACTGGTTACTATTTCTCCCTGTACACCCAAGCAAATGAGTCTCAGCTGCTGCTCCTCCAAAGAGCGTGTGTGTGGCACGGATGTGTGGATTGATGGCAGTTGGGTGGCTGGGCTGATGGCTGACAAAATGAGTTTTTCAGTTATTTTCCTTTTCTGTTTTTTTTTTTATTCCTCCTGCTTGGCCGCATGGCGCTCTCGGCTTGGCTGGGGAAAAGGGATAAGTGGGGGCCCCGGTGGGTTAACCTTTGATTCAACAGCTGGCTTTTAAATTAAGATTTCTGGGGCCTCTCTTGTGCAATTTCAGCAGCTGGAAATGAGAAAAGTTGCCCCGTTGGCGAGCGAAGTTTTCGGCTGGCCGCTTGCAAATTTCTCATCTCCATCTTGGAGAGTTGTTTGCCAAGAGTTTGGGCCTTTGGCCCGCAGAACTTTCCCCGCCCCGACTCGGACTGGCTGGTAAATATATACGCTGCTCGGCAGGACACGATGACGACGAGTAAAACTAAACTAATTTCAAATGATTACCAAAGAGCAGCGGTGACTCGGAAGCAGCTTCTGATCCTGGATTATGTTATTACTTGGCCACATCCCAACACATACACACTTGCACATCCGCATTGGACTCTAATGATATTGAATAAGCTCTTGAAAAACTCATGTAAAGCAAACAATTGATTTCCATTACCCCGACGGCAAGACATCGGAGATGGGAAGCCCGAGGAGACTTAACAACTTGCCATTTGCTTAGCCACCGTTTACTTGCACATTTTCCTTTTCCCTTTTTCCCAATTTCCCCCACAGATTTTTGCATTTTTCCTGCCCACTTGCTGTGCACATATATACATACATATATGCCTCTGATGTGAGCAAGTTTCTTGCGAGTTATTTTCATATTTGTTTAAAGTCTATTTACCGCAAGTTGACAGTGAAATATGCGAAACTAGCGCGTAGCCAAATAAGTGCGACAGTTTCCGGTTACAACTGTGGCAATGCCAATGTCTTGGCGGCTACGGCAGCACCAGCAGGAGATTTTTCCTTGCCTCACCCGGCTTCCCCCCTACTTTGCGGAGTTTTCCCACCCCGTTTTTGGTGAGGACTCTGCCTGCATGTCATTGCGGTTTGTTTGTTTGCTTGACTTGCGCCCGGGTAAGGATTTCATGTGCTTGAGCTCAGCAGCTGGCGGAGGAGGAGGTCCTGCAATGGGGATGAGCTGCATCAGGACCAACCGCAGAGCTCGTCTATGTGTGTGCGAGGATGCCTGCCTGCCTGCCTGACTGCCTGTCCGCATGACAATTTGTTGTGCATGAAATCTGCTCCTGCTGGTGGTTCCCCTCGCCCCCCTTTCATCCTGCTACTGGTGCAATGTTTTTTGCGCAATTTGCCAAAGCCATGCCAGGCACGAAGCAGATATGCAGAGCAGCGAAGAATCGCAGCAACCAGAAGGAAACCAGCACGACTGCGACGAGGACCAGAACAAGGACGAGGCTCACGCTCCGACTCCGATTCCGAATTCGAATCCAACCACGACTGCAGGAGCACTTTGAAAAATGAAAAGGTAACGCAGGAAAAAAATGTAATGCCTAGGGTTCTTTTTAGGTGAGATTGTGAAGCTTTACGAAATATTTGTAGTCTTAAAAAAGTTTATTAAAATAAAAATAAATAATTAAAAAAAATGTTTTGAACTCTAGAATTCAAAGGATTAATATCTTTAAGACAATCTTATTGTTTGCAGCTTAAATAAAATAGCAGAACCCTTGTAAAATATTGCAGTAAGTGATTATTTAATATTAGAGCTATTCCTAATTTAAAATCATGAATCGGCAGCCTAAAAGTATGATATGAGTAGAATTTTGTATCTTGCATACTTTTAGACAGATTTTTAAGAGATTTCATATCAAGAATAAAATTTTAACCTTTAAACTTTGATTTTTTTTGAGTTTTTACTATCCAAATACTATCCTAGGGAAACAAATAAGATTCTTTACAAATTTTTCCAAACCGCCCTAGTGTTTCTTCTACCCTTTCTCTCAGTGCTGCTTTCTGTGGCTGTGGCTAAGCTCAGTCCGGGCAAATAGTCTGGGCTATGTAAACAAACGGTTATCCCTGCCGAGTCGCTCGCTTGCAAGACATATTAGATTTCCCCCCGTATATCCTGCCATGGCTGCCGTGGCCGTTGCAGCTATAGTCGTAGTTGTTGTAGTCGTAGTCGAGCCTAACCACTGAGACGGAAGTAATGTGTCTATCAAAGCATTAACAACGAACCCGGCCAACGAAACGAAACGAAACGAAACCAGACTCAGACTGAGACTCAAACTCAAACCAAAACCGAAACCCAAACGAACGTCTTCGTTTCGAAATGGAGTTCCTCGCATACCCTAGATCCTGGCTAAGCAGGATGCTCATCTTATTGATTTCCCATCGGTTTTGGGCTTTAACTAAGAGATAAGGCCTTTTCGGAAGGGTATATGTATATGGGTATGAAAAATGTG